>APFE031548126.1:45506-63627 GCA_000404065.3 Pinus taeda
CTGGAACAAGATGATTCGCTCTCTTGTGGGACAAGATGATTCGCTCTCTTGTGGAATAGGATGATTCGCTCTCCTGTGTAGCAGGATGGTTAGTTCTCCTGTGAGGGTTGGATTGATGTGTTCTCCATGGCAATTGTAGCAGGATTGATGTGTTCTCCTGTGAGGCCTGGATTGATGTGTTCTCCATGGCAGCCTAGATTGATGTGTTCTCCATGGCAATTGTAGCAAGATTGAAGTGTTCTCCTGTGAGGACAGGATTGATTAGTTCTCCTGCCGAGGCATCCTACCCATGTAGTCTGGGACTCATGGGAAGTACCTCTCATCTGATCCATAAGCAGGGAAATGAAGTTAGGGACCATAGTAGTACCGATGCACACTTCGTTGTATCTATCGTACTCCCTCTGCTAGGATGACCTCCATTGATCTGGGATCAATGATACTGGTCTGGGACCAGTGGTAGGAGTTGTACCATACTATGACGTTGACTTCGGGTTAGTTGAGACTGGTCTGGAACCAGTGGTACATACTCTGAGACTGACTTCGTGTCAGTGCAGTACTGGTCTGGGACCAGTGAGAGTGGTACATACTATGACGCTGACTTCGGGTCGGTTGAGACTGGTCTGGGACCAGTGGTACTCTCTGAGGCTGTGATACTGGTCTGGGACAAGTGGTAGGAGTGGTACCTACTATGAAGTTGACTTCAGGTCAGTTGAGACTGGTCTGGGACTAGTGGTACGCACTCTGAGACTGACCTTGAGTCAGTGGAGGATGATACTAGTCTGAGACCAAGGGAGTTGTACTCACTATGACACTGACTTCGGGTTGGTTGAGACTGGTCTGGGACTAGTGGTACATACTCTGAGACTGACTTTGAGTCAGTATGATAAATCCTTGACCATTTCTTCTTCTTCATAATTCAGACAAAAGCAGAGCATAACAAAACAATGCAAGAGAAGAGCATAACAGAGCAAAATAGTACAGATCAGTAGAGGGTAGAACAAGACAAAGCAGAACAGACAGAATAGAGCAAAGCAGGGCAAGGGTCAAGCTGTACAGTGTAGTGCATTTGATGGATGAATAGTAACGACTGATAGACAGATTGCAGATGAAGTTCTCCCTAGTTGAGAGGGAGTGTTAAATTGGAAACCAGGGAAAAACTTCATGTGGGTCATCTTATTCATGGTTGATAATATTTTTATTAGATTCCTCTTGTCGAGAGGTGTAGGATTGATATAAAGATCATCCAATTCCGATAAGTATTCATGGAGATATGAATTTATTTTGATTATGGAATTATTATCAAGCCGACCTACAACTCATGTAGGCTCAGAAGCCCAACAGTCGCATCTATTCAAACACCAACGTTGTGTATAAATACAGGAGGACTTTTACTCTTTTGGACACACTCATCTCATCACATCTCTCTCTCTAATGCACAGAAAAGAGTCTCTTCTCTACTGCACAGAAAAGGGTCTCTCTCTCACACATGTGAAGCCGGAAGCTGCCAAAACTAAAGCTGCAACTGCAGAAGTAAAGTTTGACCCACGTGGACTAGAATACCTCCTCATCTGAACTACACTATAGGTTCATCTGAACCTCCTCTGAAATCTGCAACTTTTGGTGGTGGAATCAAGTTAATCCGACAGATGATTTGCAAGATATCGACTGCCCTAGTTTGAAGGAAGCTGCTGAAACTGAAGCTCCAACTACAAAAGTAAAGTTTGACCTACGTGGACTAGAAGACCTCCTCATTTGAACTGCACTATAGGTTCATCTGAACCTCCTCTGAAATCCGCAACTTTTGGTGGTGGAATCAAGTCAATCTGATGGACGATTTGCAAGATATCGACTGCCTAGTTTGAAGCCGAACGTTGTTGAACCTGAAGCTGCAACTGCAGATCCAAAGTTTGACCAGCGTTGACCATCAGATCTCCTCCTTAGAATTGCGTTGTAGGTTCATCTAAAGCTCCTCTAAAATCCTCAACTTTTGGTGGTGGAATCATGCCGATCCGATGGTCGGTTTGTGAGATATTGTCTGCCCTAGTTCGATGATGAAGCCGCTAATGTTGATGTTGCTGATCTAGGGTTTGCTACTATTGATATAAATCAGATTTATTGTACTATTTCTCTCTGCTAAATTATTAAAGATAAAAGAAGATTTGATCAAAGGGTTTCCCCACACATTGTGGGGTTTGTCCCTGGCTAGCCGCCACATCTTGTGTCTCTTGTCTTAGCTTGTTTTCTGTCGATCGTTTAATGTTTTATCTGCACTTTACTTTATGTACATGTGATTGCTAATCTATGGAATATAATAAGAAAAAGAAGTAAATTGTTATAAGCATAGAACATACCATAACTTAACAATACAATTCTCCTAAAAATGTACAAAAATACATTTTAATTCAGTAACTAAATCTACCTCGGGGAACCAAATCCCTTGGTAAATGAAACCCCTAGGTCTAGTCAAAATGAGTTTTGACTTGGAGGTAAGATGCTTCTGCATCATAATCCCAATGTGGAAAACATTCATGGTCTCTTGACCATGTTTTTTCAAACGCTAATTGAAATCCTCCTAGATCCCAAACTTTAGTTTTTCACTGATCATTTGCTCTGTTGTTGTTTTTTTGTTGTTGAATTTTTCCATCTCCCAGACTTCCAAACTTTAGGTTGCAGTTCTCCTCCTCCTTTGCCTAAACTATAGAGAGGATTGGAATCCTCAATTAGACCAAGTTGGAGCTTAGTGGGATAGTACAAGTTGGAACCTGGTTGATTTCAAGACTAGAGTCTTCATCTAGGGTTGGAGCCCTGAAGTATCATTGTACTTGATTTGTTGTAAAGAGGATTGGAGTCCTCGCCAATATTGAAAATAAAATTATTCTTTTGTTGTACATTTTGTGTTTAAATTTATTAAGTGATCTTAACTGGCATAAAATAACAATTGTAAAAGAAATATTGATTCCCCCTCCCCCCTCTCTTAGTATTTCCAATAATTGGTATAAAATTCAACACCTTCAAGCACAACCTAACAGAAGGAATTTATATCTTACGGACACAAATGGAAAAATAAAGAAGGAAAGGCTCCAAACCTTCTGAAAATATCTCCTCCCTATATATGAAAACAAATGTAAATAAGGTTGGAAAAGCCCCCATGTTCAATGGAACAAATTTTGAACTATGGAGTACAAGAATGGAGTTCTTTTTTATGGCCCTTGGCAGGGTAGTATGGGAATCAATTATTACTAAAATCACTACTACAAATGAGTCAGAAGAATCCAATAAAAAAGCAATGTAAGAAATCTTGAGTGGCCTAATAGATCCTATAAAAGTTAGAATGGAGAATTTTTCAACAACAAAAGAGCTTTGGCGGAATCTTCAATATCCTCACTCAAAAGGACTTTTTCTAATGACCTCAGATCTAGAATATGGTGGCAAAGAACACAAAGATAATCTAGAACTAGAGAAGAAAATTGAAAAAAAGGATGATGGCCGAAAAAAATTGAAGTGTGGCTTAGAGTACACGACCTTGACAAGTGTTACAGAGGCTACTAAAGTGTGGTATCATCTAGATTTAATGAGTACCATCATAGAGAATGATGTCAACTAAGTATGGAAGACATTGAAGAAAAAGATCGACCTTAGGTTTGATGATAATTTGACATGCATATTTTTTATGATGGTAATTTCGTTGTGATAAATCTTGATGGGTCATATGTGAACTACAGACATCTAGCTATTCTATGTGACAATGACATATCAAGGTCATATGATGGCTATTACTTGACATGGTATCAATTATATTGTCACAGAACCAATGATGAGATGACCATTTGAGGGGACTCTTGATGTTCTTTTGGATGTTGTTGCATTTGCTGAAAGAGACCCTCTCAAGGGCGTTACAGAGAATATCATGCTTGGTCAATTAGCTCATATTGGTCTTGGTGATTGTGCTTTGTACTTAAATAAACAAATGCAACAACAAGAATTTATACTCTAGTTACCCAACTATATGAAGGTTTAGACTTTGGCATGTCAACAACTTGGCATCCTATTATAGGGACACCATACCATGGACAAGGCCTAGTGGTCATTGACAAGACCCATGGTTGAGCTAATTGTGGAACTTGGAGAATATTTCTTACCACTCTGGGATCTTTGTCTTGACAAAACTGAAGACGATGTGAATATAATTTGGACTATCAAATACCTTGAGTACATGGATAAGGTTATGAAGAAAGCTAGTAACATAAAAGACAGGGGGAGTAAATGACAGAGGAAAAGTACCATGTCAGAGTAGCACAATTACAAGGGGAGCAGCACAATGACAAAGGAGCACCATATGGAGAAGTTGCCATTGATGTCAAAGGGGGAGAGAATGCTAAAAGGGGGAAAGTATTGCCATCAATGACAAAGGGGGGGATTGTTAGATAAAGTTTCCATTAATGTCAATATGATGACAAAGACTACCATTGTTGAAGATAGCCCTAGTATATGAATGATGACAAAACCATATGTATATGCTGATGAAAACCTAGATGCAAGGAAAAATACATTGTTGAAGCAACCCCTAATATGCCCTAGATGAATAATGTATATGATGAAGCCCTAGCAATATATGTCAACGGGAAACTTCAAGCAAAATGGTGGGGCATCACAATTAGAAATGATTTGTCATAGCTATGGGAGCAACCTCATCTTCTGTTAAAGATGATTGAAAAGCCTCTTGAGTTAAAAATGATTTGTGAAGAAAGCTAGCCTCTGATTTTTTTGTTCCTATAGCTAATTTTTGGTGGACTTAAGAAACTCCAATGAACATATAACAAATAAATCAAAATACTCATGCACTATAAAAATTGCACCAATAGTGAGAGGGTATCAAGTCTACTCTACTAATTTAATAAACATTAAACCAAAAAATTGCACACAAGGCGGCTCCAGAAGAGACTCATATTGGCTCCCTCCTTAACCAACAAAGATGTCTCTTCATCGTAGCCTCAAACATGTATAAATACAAACTTGAACTCGTCCATTTTAGCATATGAAATTCTTTCAAGTACAAAAAGAAAAAGGTTTGGATCTAAGGTGCTAAAAGAGAAAAAAGATGAAAATTTGAAGATAATTGTTTTGGACAAATTATGTTTTGGATTTTTTTTGTGGTTAGGGTTCTGAAATACATCATTGTTTCTATGAATAAGACTGCTCGAGTTTGTAGCAGATCTCAGTAGTCGCTGCTCCTTCGTACTCTGTCATCCCCTCAGTGCTGTTCCTTTTCATCAATCGTGCCTCTTTCATCGCTGCTCCTCTTTCCCTTCAGCACAGAGGCTCCTCCCCTTTTTCTAGCATTTCTCCATCTCCCCATCCTCCCTCTGTTTTGGTCTTGTGGTATTTTTCTTCCATCATGGCTAAACAGTCAAACCAGCAAGCTCCTCAAGCTCCTAACATCAATATCGACAGACTGTTTATTAAGGATTGCACCATGTGCAAAATGCACACGTTCGTGATAAACAGGCTCCGGAGCCAGCTTCAAGAACTCAAAGAAGATTATGATTCGGACAATAGGTCCAAGAGGAAAAAGCTAGAGAAATAGAAGGGAGAGATCGAGAACCTCAAAGACAGATGCTCCCATCTCGAAGAAGCCATTGAACAGATTAAATCTCTCACAAAAAGCTCTCATGCGGAAGCCTCTACTAAAGCCAGTGGTGCTCGAAATGAGCCTCTTCCTGACTTCTCTCTCACCCAAAAGACCCCATATGACCTGTAATTTATGTCTCCTCTGTGGTAATTTTGTCAGACAATACAGTCATCATCTCTTTTCTTTTTGTAATCAACGCAGTTTCGAGGACAACGGGTCTGCGTACCCGATCTTAATCCTCCCTGCCCAATCTGCGGATAGTTATGTAACAGTTCTTCTACTTTGGTTTTTATAATACAAAATACCTGACTTTGTTAAAAAAAAAGACTGCTCGAGTTTGTAACACTTTGACCTATAGTTTGTTGGGAGAAAAAATATGAGCCTAAAATAACACATTTTGGACCTATAGCAAAAGTCTTGAGGCATTCGGACCTCTGACAAAGTCCTAAGGCATTCAGCCCTTACTATGAAGTTTCAAATTTGCACTTTGCCCTATGGAATCTGAATTTTGGCATGGAACTAGACCAAGTCTTGGACCTATGGTAATTCTTGAAGTTTAAACCTACAGACTTGAAGACCTTTTTACCTCAGCTATGGACTACAATTTGTTGGGCTTGTATTTTTTACTTTGTAACCTTTAGAGAGAGAAAACCTCAGATTTTTAGAACAGCAGCAGTTTGGACTTGTGGCATTGAGAGAAATAAATTGGGCACTGTTTGGAATAAACTTTAAGTCTTGAAGAAGAACATAGAAGTATAAGTAGTGAAGAGACCTTGTAGTAGTTGTATTGAAATCTTTGGAGAAGCAAAAGATAGTTTGATCAGAGCAACAGTGTGACAATAAGAGGTTGCCCTAAGCACACCTGAGAAGTATTATAAAAGGACATCTTTTGGAATAGCTTTTGAATACAACCTTAGAAGCATCATACCTTGTATTTCCAATAAGCATCTTGGGATATGAAGCATCCTCATTGAATAATTGGTGAAGTATTGAAGCAGAAGACATTTGCAAAAACAATTTTGAAGACCCCTTGAAGTTGATCTTGTAGACTCGTTAAAGACCTTGAAGAAGCAACATTGTTGAAACCCTCATGGAGTAGCCATATAAAAGACTACTTGGGTGACATGAAGAGTCTTGGAGACGCCTACTAGAGTTTCTAGTGTTGACCTTCATCTTAGGAGTTGAGCTGAAAAATTGTTGAAGATTCCTTACAACATCCATTGAAGCAATCCCCAAAGCATTGTTGAAGACTATTTAAGACATTCATTGAAAAGATCATTGGAGACTCTCTCGTTGCCTTGGTTAAAGACATTTTTGGAGTCATTCTTTGAAGACCTTGTGGAGATGATATTGAGGACTTGTTGAAGATGGTTTTGGAAGTCTTGAAGAAGAATTGAAATTACCTTGAAAATTAAAGCAAATTGAGAGCGTTGGAGCCCTAGAGGATTGGAGTCCTCACACAAGGTTGGAGCCTTGTGGAAAACTAGGTTGGACACTAAACTGTTAAGAGGATTGGAATCCTAAAATAAACCAAGTTGGAGCATGTTGGTAAAGTTGTCATTGATGTCAATATGATGATAAATCCTAGGTGCATTGTTGAAGAAAACCATAGGAGAAAACCCCAAGTGAAAACTCTAGGAGAAAACCCTAGCTTTGTTGAAGATGATGAAGCCCTAAACGAATGATGTCCTAAGTATTGAAGATGCCCTAATTGTAATGAATAAAAATCCCATGTGAAGGATCCCTAATCTAGAAGCCCTTGTACAAAAGAAACCCTAAGGGATGTCATAAAGCATACTCTAACATTGTCCAAGTCAGTGTGACGAAAAACCAGCTACATGATGCCCTAGATCCATGAAAGAAAAGCCCCAAACAAGGTTGTTATGGAAAACACCTATATGATAAAAAGAAAAATAAAATTGTCAACTTTAGAGATCATTTCTTGGTAACAAGATTATATCAACTTCTAGAGGAGTCCGAACGATTTCCAAGGAGTACTCACATACCTCCTAATTCCTTGTCGTTGAAGAGAAATTATTTTTTGAAGTTAGAAATATATCATTTATTAAGCCTACTCAAATTGGCCCACTTAAACACCCCAATAAATGTGTCTCTTTAAAATTCGATTACAACGTATATATAAGAAACCATACTTTCCATTTCAACTATCCTACTCGACCAAGAAGAACAAAACAAGGAGAAAAACTCGAATTTGAAATAAAAGTGCAGGAGAAGGGCTCAAAGGATGTTGAGCAACTAAAATAGTTTTATGTGTTTTGTTTGGGCAAGCATTTCATTGATTAGCCTTTTGGGATCTCGATTTAGTGCTACAAGATTTGGTCTATTACTACAAACCTCGAATATTATTAGTCCTTGGCCTTGACCTTGTTACAAACCAAATTACAGACCTTGAAAAATTTTGGACCTGCAATAACTTTGCAATTTTGGCCTATTTCAAGGCTGAAAATTCGGCCTTTGTAGCACTATATTTCAGCCTGAAATTAGACCTATTACAGGCCTGCAACTCGACCCTTCTTCCATTGCAAATTTCAGTCATGTTCTTGTGTTGTAGACTTTGGATTCGCTGGAGTTTTTAGGCCTCAGTTACAGATCTTGGACTATGTAAAAAAGGTTAAATCAAGCCTATTTATATCTCATCTCAGCCCTGTTCTTCTTATATTATAAAGCTCAAATTTGTTGAAGATATCAGACCTATACAGATCCTGGGGTAGTTCAGAAAAATTACAAACCCAACCCCTTGTAAAGGTGCAAACCTCAGTCACAATAGTAATTGGATCTTGAAGAAGTATGAGGAGGAAATTTGGTCCCTTGTTGAGTTCCTTTTGTACAGACATTGACCCGATCCTTGATATTCCTTGAGCAACCTAGTAACATCCTTTAGAGCAAATTTATGGTCTTGCAAGACTACAAGAAGACTTGAAGAGTTAAGGCTAACAAATCCTAAAGAGAACTTTGTGTGTATTGAAGAACCATTGAAGGAAGTCTTGAAGTGTTTGAAGACTTTGTGGAGCATTGGAGCAGTCATTGAATATCTTGGGGTAGTACAGTTGGAGCATTATTACAGATTTGTTGGAGTACCTTTGAGGATCTGTTAAAAGTATTCATTGAAGTCATCTTGAAGACTTGTTGGAAGTCCAATCTGAAAGAAGTTATTGGAGCACTCCATAACATTGTTGAAGGACCTTGTAAGAGTGGTGTGCAGACCTATTGAAGAACCCTTTAAGACATTTGAAGAACTTTGCAATATATTGGAGCTATCAATTGAAGACATCTTATTGGGAAGCATTGTTGAAGACCTCTTGAAGACACTTGTAGAAGCAAATGTTGGAGTAATTCTTGGAGGCATTGTTAACCTCATGATGCATTGTTGAAGCCCTCATGGATTTAACCATAGAGAAAACTTATTGGGTATCATGAAAAGTCTTGGAGACACCTACTAAAGTTGTCATTGATGAACTAAGTATTTTGTAGACTATTTGAAGGCATTGTTGAAGGTGATCCTGAAGATATCATTGTTAATCTAGGTTGTCATTGATGTCAATTTGGCATTGGCAAATATTCTTGACATGCTAGAGGATGACTATAACTCATGTTTGATAAAGATGTCAAGGCACCTTGATGATCTAGAAGCTCTTGATGACTTATGTGACATACACATGATGACATGTCCTACCTCCGATAATCTGGATGAAAAACACATGATGACATGACAAACCTTTGATAATGTGAAGCCATAATCCTTGATGACCTTGCCTCTGGTGATCCTAATAATGGAAGACTACATGATGTAGCACATGTTTCACGACATATCATTTATGATATGGTTACCCTATGATGAAGTAGGCAAGGACATGTTGAAGATGGCAAATGACCCTACCTCCAATTCCGCACCAATAAATGACCAATCACATTAAAAAAAAAATTACTACCTTAGAAGCAAAATTTCTCAATGAGACCTTCACCATCCTTTAGAGCATATTTTAGATTTCCAGTGAGCTATTATTTGGCCCGAAACTCCAAGTAGTTTGAAAGTTAATGATTTTACAAGTTAAAGTTATGTTTCTGCCCAGTAAGCCAACCTGAACAAGCCTACCCATGTCGGCCTCCATCCTGAAGATGTGTCCCTTCGGTTTTATTGGAAACAACACTATTAATACACGTATTTTGACTTGGTTTCTCATCAACAAATTTTGGTGATTAATACAGGAAAACAAAGCTACTATTCACATCTGGTGAACATCTAAGGAGGAAGCTTAAAAACTTAATTATGGGTTTGATATCATTAAACATTCATTGAAGCAACTATTTAATGGCTTACTAACTCGGACTATTTTAAGACATGAACAAGTCATCACCCAAACTTAGGTTGACTGGCTTAGACAGCGGGTTCCTTTTGGCAGCATTGTGGTGGATATAAGCAGTAGATTCGACTGTTATCATGGTGGGCAACTACAGCAGCTTAGAAGTCACATGGGACTGCAACAATAGTGGCTTGGTGCTCGGATTGGTGCAGTTGGCACAACCATATCCTTTGGTGCTTAGGATCAAGTGACCAGATTTGGTACATATCCCAATGCCTTCATCTTGACTGGGATTGCACCTATAGCAGCTCGATCCTCATCTGGACTATGATTGCACCTGTGGTGTCTCCTATTTGCTAGGAATAACTTGACTGTAGAATAGTGTGCAAAAACTTATCATGGACAGTGGCTCAACATCTCTTGTGTAGATTATGTATCATCATACAACCATCATCCTCATGTGACACTTGGACCATGATCCTCTGTGGCTCAGATTCTCTTACAAAGTAATTCCCTTTGTGAACAGTCATATCATTTGTCCGGGTTGTGACTCTTCAAACTGTGGACCGAATACAAAAGATCTCGGTGAACAATGGCTCAGATAAATTAAATGCAGTGTTTACCTAATGCTATTCTTGGACTGTGGAGATCACGCCTAGTTTACACTTCCAGATTTAGTTTGAAATCATGATTGCAACATAGAAACATTGAAGTCTAGTGCTGGAGCTATTTGAAGTCAACCTCAAGTGAATTCAAGCACAAATCAAGCATAAGTCAATCACTAGAAAAGTCAAGCACAAAGTAGAATGAAGAGTTAAATTGCACATATGAAGAATTGAACGGTGAAGATTCCAGTTGAGGACATACACGTAAGTACATCACTCATTGAAGTTAGTGAAGGCTTTTAGAGACTTTGATTGAAGCCTTTATGGAGTGACCTTGAATAAAATTGAAGATATTTTTTTGAGAAGCCTTAAGTGATCTTCGAGATAACATTGAAGATCATGATGCATCACTGATGTCATCATGAGGTGACTTGGAGAAATTTATTGGGTAATATGAAGAACAGTGGAGACACCTTCACGTGAAGAACAAGGTTATCATTGATGATGTGACGTGGAGTCTAAGTGAAGGGATAGTTGAGGACTGGCAGGGCTCTTTGAAGAAGACATTTGGATCCGTGAAGTACAACCAAACATACCTTGACAAAGAGAAGATATAGGGTTGGAGCCCTTGGGGTTGGTACCTCAGAATTGACAAGGTTGGTGCCTTGGAAAGTCCAAGTTGGTGCTTAGAAAATATAAGATTGGTGTCCTTGGAGTTGGTGCTCCTAAACTCAAGGTTGGTGCCTTGGATAAGATAGGTTTGGAGCCTTAGAGGATCGGAGTCCTCAAGAAACCAGATTGGAGTTTGTTCCAGAGAGGGTTGGTGCCCTAGGGGTTGGAGCCTCTAAATGCAAGGTCGATGCCTTAAGAAGATAGGGTCGGTGCCCTAGAGGTTGGAGTCTTACAAAAGTCCAATTTGGTGCTTGGCAACAGGTTGGAGCCTGGGAGATTGAAGATCAATGTCTTCATCTAGGGTTGGAGCCCTATAAACATTATACTTGATTTATTGTGAAAAAAAAATTAATAAAATCATTTATTCTTATTGTTCATTTTGTGTTCTAAATATAAATGATCTAACTGGTAAAAGTAACAATTGAAAAGAAATATTGATTCACCCCCCTCTTAGTGTTTCCAACAATCATAAGGAATTGTTGAAGAATATATTGGAAGCCCTGAAGCAGCATTTATACCCATCTTGAAAAATTGAAGCAAAGGGTTGGAGCCTCGAAAAGACAAGGTTGGAGCCTTGTGGAAGATAGGGTTGGAGCCCTAGCGGATTGGAGTCCTCATACAAGGTTGGAGCCTTGTAGAAGATCAGGTTGAAGCATGATCTGAATATTGGAATCTTCATCTAGGGTTGGGGCCCTAAAGAGATTATAAGAGTATTTGTACAGATTATTATAGTAAAAGCAGATTGGATTCCTTGTTGTTTTGATAATATAAATTATTCATTTATTGTACATTTTGTGTTATGGGTTTATTAAGTGATCTTAACTGGCATAAAACAACAATAATAAAAGAAATATTGATTCACACCCAAAATATTGATTCACACCCCCTTTCAGTATGTCCAACAATAGTACAGGTTGGAGCCTGGTCGATTTGAAGATTGGAGTCTTCATCTAGGTTTGGAGCCATGAAGTATCATTGTACTTGATTTGTTTTAAAGAGGATTGGATTCGTCGTCATTATTGAAAATAAAATTATTCTTGTCTTGTACATTTTGTGCTATGATTTATTAAGTGATCTTAACCAGCATAAAATAGAGATTGTAAAATAAATATTGATTCACCCCCCCCAGTATTTCCAACAATCACTTTTCTATATTGATTCAAACTATTCCAATAATCCATCAAGTTGTCAATAAATTCTCCTCAACATCTTTGGCTTCCTTCTCATCAAGGAACATACTTTGTTAAAAAATAACTAGATTATACTCAGTTTCTCTGAGTTTTCCCTTCAACCTATCATATATCCTTTGCCTTAGCCTCATTTGCAATGAAGGCCATCTCACTTTCTTCTTTTTCATTATCCATCTATAGCATTGGTTTCTTTCTATGTCTTGAAGCCTCTACTTTATCCTATTAAGATATGTTCTTATCTCAGCCATTTCCTTCTCCCTTTATTCATCACTCATTCTCCTCTTGTGAACTACATTGGCATTCTTTCCTCCTTGATTGCGACTTTCCTGTAAACCCATCACATGACCTTCAGTGGTCATATTTTCTTCTGGTGAACTCTCCTTGTTCACATGTGAGCTGCAACAATCCTTCTCCATATTGTAACAAGTCTGCTACTTATCAGAGTACCAAGTTTGTTTCTTGGTATCATTTCCTTCTCTTCCTCTTGGCAATTCTACCCACACTCATTGTGGAACTGCCTTGGGCAATTACCCAAGCTCTGCTTGTTGTAAGTCGTCCTTCTTTTGTTTCCCTGCAGTAGAATCTTTTCTCTTTCTTTCTCCTAGAGCACATCTACCCCTCGGCTTCAAAAGATGTCAAGTTGCTACATCTTCAGCTGCTCACTTCTCTCTTCATTGTTTTGTCCTCTCTCCTTTTTCAGCAATTCAATTTTACTGTTGGGTTCTGTCACAAATCCTCTTCCTCCTTAGAACTTTGTTTTCTCCCTCTCTCTTTCACAACATTACTGGTTCTTTGGATGATGTCAAATCCTCTATTGATGTATGCTTTAACCTGCAACCAAATGCTTATCCAATTGTCAACTACAAAAACTCCTTTCTCTGCTTCAAATTGTTGCAAGATTCCTTCAATCTTCTTAAGTTTCCTTCAAGTTGTTATTTTTCTATGATTCTCTCAACATGGTTGTCTTATGGATTCATGACTTTGACAATTTGACTGATTGAACTCATTGCTTGACTTGATTCTTACTTTGTCATGACTTGATTGTCTTTAAACTTTGGGTGTCGGCATAGTTACCAAATTCGCCTGAATCAGGATAAAAGATTCAAAAATTCGGCAATTCGATACGAATAGCGTATTATTCGATGAAATTCGATGCAGCTTTCAAGGATAAATGGTTGGATAACTGGTTAAATGGAAAATTAAATGCTTCAAAATCCACCGTTGGTGGTTTATGTAAATAGAACAGATTGTGGTAGGATGGCCTCTGCATAGAAGGAAAGAATCTGGAGAAACTGGAAAATCACAATGGAATTGGAAAGTTCATAATTTTCGAATTTCATTATTGTTTTTATAGGTTAAAAAGCCAGTAAAATAGGGAAAAAGGAAGAATCTGTTACACTGAATTCTTAACAGTTTGTTAATGTGTAATACTTGTTAATTTTGCAATGACTGATTTTATGGAATTTCAGATATTTTTGAAAATGTTTATATTTACTATTAAGGATTTTAGATAAATCAGTGTTAAAATTAGAAAGATATTTTAGATTTAAATTTAGAAATGAAGAAGTAAGGAAGAGAAGTGAAGTTTTTTTTGGTGAATTGTATATGTCAAGTTATTATATTATCTAGTTTATGAGATGTTATTCAAAATTCAAAATAAATTTTAAAAAAATAGGCTGTAAATATCGTTGATGCAACAATAAAAATTTTAAACGATAGTTTTTAAGATGTATAGTGTCGATTTTTTTTCAAATTAAAAATTTCCAAATAAAAAATTTCTTATTCGAATTTTTATCGTATCGTATCGAATTCGAATTCGGTAATTATGGGTGTCGGGTACCACCAATCATGCACCCAATATAATCAATGACTCTAACTTTAATGCATTCTTCACTTGAATTTGGATTAAATTCTTACTTCACTTCCTTACATCAAAATTTTGACTTGACTTCACCCACTTCAAATGTTTAACTTTTCATGATTCACACACATAAGACCTTAGGACTTTACATAACTCCTTTACATTTATCAATCCACGTGATGATCATTTACATACTTTGTCTGCTTGCTTAATTTTGATGATTGCTTTTACTTTCAGGCTCGCTTGAATTCTTCATTCCAAATTGTGCATTTGATAATGTTTTTCCATGTTGAATGCTTGAGTGTTCCTTGTAGTTACTTGATTGCAATGTGCATGAAATAAATCAACTATGAGCTTTGATTGATTTTCTTATATATGATTGATTTTCTTATATATTTTGTTCAGTATTAAAACTAAAAATAAAATCATGCACCATCACAAATGTACTCAGGGTGTACCTATGATCCCCTTATTCAAATTTCAAGCCAATCTAGGGCACAACAACACCAAGAAAATGATATCCTTTTATTAGATATTAAGGTACATAATATTATCAATTTTCTCTTCTACCTTTTGAACACTTCACTATCTCAACGCTATTGCTGGCACTACTCAAGAAATAATGCAAATCTCTCAAACTCCCTGAAGAAATTTCTCTTCAAAATTGTCCACATTTCAAGACATGTGACCAATTCTTTAGAATAACCTTCACTCTAATTTGATTTGATCGAACTCCACCCAAAATACTTGGCATGGACTCAAACTTCACTCAACTCACTTTACAAATAATAAGCATATGACACTAACTCCCTCTCTTAAGTACTTGTCTTCCACAAACCTGATGGTTTGGAAGTGAAGATACCCAAATGATGAGTCCAAAATTAGCTTGGCTCCAATTTCCTTTTCCTTTTCTTAGAATTTCTGTGCATTTACATTTACCTTTGTAATTCATTTCATAAATTCATCTCCATATGCAAAACATAATCATTCAGAAATATAATATTATATAATGAGCGCTAATTATGTCTCCTCTAAGCACTCATTATCTATCCTTCGAGCTTGTTGAGCACCTATTCTTTGGGATTAGGAATTCTATGTAAATATTGTAAATAGAAAAATAAGAGAAGTTGGAAGACAAAGAGACATTGGGAGATGGAACCCAATAATCTCCCTCTCCTTGTATATAGTCATATTCTATCTTAATGCAAACAATAAGTTATTCGTGGAGCTACTCTTGGTCTGACATGGTAACAGAGCTAGCTCCCGAAATTCATTTTTCTTCCCTGGTAACTCCTATTTTCTACCATTATCCTTTGTCCTTCTACTCATTTCATTAATTACAAACCATATTTTCTTCTATACGTTAATCCTTGAACAATGATCATTCCTCTGCTTTGATTCCAAAAATGTTGAACAGACACCAATAGGCCAAGTTTATCATTGGGTTCAAGGTCATTTTGAATAGCCAAGCCTAGTGTTCTATACCACAGAGGAACTAATCCCTCATCAGTTTAGAAATTGAATCCCTAAATCCCTCATTTTCATTTGGACCACCAATCAATCGCATCAAGTAAGAATCCAGTTGACATCACGTTGAGTCGCTTCATAAACAAACATACCCTTTGTGGCTCCTCCTGGTGTGTGGCGTCAACAAAGTGGTTGTTTTGGTTGTATGTATGCCGATATTGAAGTGTTTAAAACAAAATTTGCACTGAATTTTCTGAGGACTGAACCCTGTTGGTGAACGTTGGTCGAAACTCCAACGACCGAGTTGTGGTATGCCATTTGTTTGATATTTTTTCCTTAGTGTGTCATTTAAAAAAAAAAAATTGAATATTGTGCATTGAATGGTTTGATATGGATGGTTCTACATACTGGATATGGTCGTGGCCTGTAAGTTTATGGTATGTTCTCCCAACACTTGTACAAAGTCATCACAACATGAAAAGTTTTTAAAACTGTGTATGCATATACACGTTGGTTATGCTCCCTTCTGAAGACCATATGATGGTTCATGCATAGTTTATGCATTCAAAATAATTTTTATATGTTGAAGGCCGATTTTAAAGACGTGTGTTAAGTTTATTTTAAAGAGGATGTATGGTCATAAGTGCTTTATTTTGATATTAAAATACTTTATGTCCCCTCTTTTGAAGACCATAAGTGTATGAGTGGAGTTAATGAATATCACATGTATATAATATATTATATGGTGGTGTGACATTAACATATTAAGGAAAGGTGATATATTATATGCCACATTAAAGTATTATTATGAATTATTGCAACCAAAATAGAAGATACCAAGAAAGATTGTATTCGTTTTGGAAATCAAAGGCAGATAGTCTTTTTGATGATGCATTCACTCATATCAATAGTGGGAGTAGTTCTCACTAGTAAAGAGAACTGCCATGAATGTCCCAGAGGATAAACACACTTTCATTTTCAATGAGATTTGGAAAGGAATTTGTGAAGGAGAAGGAGACAATGCACTTGAAAATCCTACTTCAAATAAGGAGCTTGACGTCTGGGAAAACAAGAACAACAAGGCCTATGCCTTGACTGCAACATCGGTAAATGAAGAGGTGAGTCGACATATTTCTCCACTTGCAAATGCCTTTGAAGCTTTAAAGAAGTTGAAGGAATTATATGAATCACACTCTAAACTTGAAGTTGTTCAATTGATGATCAAGTTGTTCAATCTTGAGTTGAAAAATGATGACCCTCTTGCCTTAGCATTGGAAGTAAGATCCATTATGCATGACATAAATGCCACTGGTGTTGAAATAGATATTCCTCTCATATCTTATGTCAAGGCACTATATCCCACCTATTTACATTATCTTGAATCATTGCAAGCAAGTGGAAACCTTGAGGAGATTACCTTTGAATCCCTTGAGAAGAAGTTTGTTGAAAGAGAGAGATTTTGGGAAGAAGACAACTCCTCAATATTCTAAAGAAGTTGTGAGTATTGCACAAAAAGGGAAGAATCATGCACAAGATTCTTCTAGAGGAACAGGTGGTCAAAGAGGAAGATGAAGGAAGAATTTTAGAGGCAGTGGGGGTAGACATTTCCAAGGAGAAAGGTTTGATCTTCATTGCATACGATGCAATAGAGATGGACATGATGCTTCCACATGTAAGCTTTCCTGGGACAGAATCGAGCAAGAAAGAAATGAAGGAAAAGGTAAAACACTTGACAAAGGGAAAGGTAAAGCACCTCAAGCCACTCATTATGTTGTGGCACATTGCAACATTGGAGTAACTAAAGACTTATTCAATGCTTCACTCGCTTCATGGAAATATGTTTGGTTTCTTGATTCAGGAGAAAATTTCCACATGAATTTCAGAAGAGATTTCTTTGAAGAATTCACTAACAATGTTGATGGAGCAGTATATTTTGCAGACAAGTCAAAACTCAAGCCATCAGGGCTTGGCACCATCAAGCTCAAACTACCTAGTCTTCCAGAATTTCTTCTACATGATGTTTTATACCTCTCAGAGTTGAAGAGAAACTTGTTGCCTTTGGTCCACATCTACCAGCAAGGACACTCCATTCACATATTTTATGGCAATGTTGAGGTTAGAAAAGCATCATATCACTCACTTGCCATGACTATTGATTTGGGGTAGCATCAGATGTGCTCTAGCCACGAAATTTGGTGAAGAGGTTGGGGCACATGAGGTCTCCAATACCTAAAAAGGGTTTGGGCAGATTCTAAACAGTTCAGGAGATATTAAAATAATTAATATTTTTAATGGAATCCCTAAGTCTAAACTTAGGGAAATTAAAATATTAATGTGAATTAATATGAAACTGTGTTAGAATGGTCCAAAAGACA
>APFE031548126.1:63647-132847 GCA_000404065.3 Pinus taeda
TATATATATATATACTTATACTAGTGCATTGTATATGATGCATGCATATGTAGCTATCACATGCATGCCTCACATGCATGCTAATATTGCTATGTTGTTCGGGTTTTGAGATGGGTTGTTACATCCTTGTGAAGCGGTTTGTCAGTGAGAGGAACTCCCAGGTACTTCACAGGCAATGACTCCCTTTGAAAGTCCAAAATTCTGGAAAGATTTCTTTGAATTGAAATATCTGTATTGAAAAAGAAGATCTTTGATTTAGTGAGACTTACCTCAGTGCCTGCTGCCCTAGCATCACTCAGAATCTATTTGAATGCTTTGGCTTCATTAACAGTGGGTGTGCCTTGAAGCATATTGTCATCCACAAATTGTTGATGTGTCACTGTGTTCCCACCATGAGTGAGTCTCAGACCCTGAATTCTCCCTTCCTCCTTAGCAGCTCTGATAACTCTTCCTAACCCTTCCATCATTAGAATGAAGAGGAAAGGAGAAAGAGGATCTCCTTCCCTGAGACCTCTAGAAGGCTTGAAGGTTTTGGAAGGAGCGCCATTGAGAAGAATTGAACAACTGGCTGTGGTAACTAGCGCCATAACCCATTTAATCCAATTGTGATCAAAGGCACAGGCTTTTAAAATTGCTCTTATGTACGACCAACTAAGTTTTTCATAGGCCTTTGCTATGTCTAGCTGCATTATCATTCCTGCCTGTTTGTTGGTAATGAGTGAATGAACCATTTCACGTGCTTGAATTATATTATTTCGATTTTGTCTTCCTTCCACATAGCCCGTTTGTTCCTCTGACACTAGGGTTGGGAGGAGAGGTTTGAGACGGTTGGCAATGACTTTGGATATAATTTTGTAGATCACATTGCATAATGCTATAGGTCGAAATCTGTCTAGAGAGGTGGCCTTCTCCTGTTTGGGGATTAAGGCTATGAAAGATTCATTGAGCGCCTTTAAGACTTTCTTAAATCTTCGAGAGTCTTCCACTACCTCCAGGATGTCCTGTTTCACTATCCTCCAACAAGCTTTGAAAATGTCCACATTAAAGCTATCCGGGCCTGGTGCTTTCCCATTTTGCATTTCTTTCACAGCTTCCTCATTTTCTTCCTCTGTTACTGGTCTATTGAGATTGAAATTATCTTCTCTGGTAACCAGTTTAGGGATGTACTGAGTGAATTTTTCCATTAACTGGTATCTATCTTCCGAGGTTTCCTCAACAATTTTCTGAAAATGCTAGAGTAGAACCTTCTCCATCTCTTCATGAGTGTTTTTCTCTATACCATGCTGATCTGTAAGTTTCACAATTCTATTGTTGTTTCGGTGAGCTATGGTGGATCTGTGGAAGAATTTAGTGTTTCTCTCCCCTTCTTTAATCCATTGTACTCTGGATTTCTGTCTCCAGAGTATTTCCTCTTGAAGGCCTCTGTTGTCCTACTCCTGCCGGAGTGACTCTGCCATCTCTTTCCTTTCATCTGTGTAGCCTTCTGTGATAAGAATCTGGTTTATTTCAGTGTTCCACGGGGACTCGCCCCCCCCCCTAGGGGTCTAGTTTCCTCGCTCCCTCGCGCTCCGGGGACTTGGGGACGAGTAGGGGACGTTTCCCCACGCTCCCAAAATGCAGGAAACTCAAGGGGACGTGCCAGGGAAACGTTTCCCCTCCCTGAGGAGTCGTTTCCGAAAAAGGGGACGTGGGGGGACGTGAGGGAGCGTGGGGGGACGAGGGGGGGCGAGGGGGGGCGAGAGGGGGCTTGGGGGGACGTTGCCTTGGTATTAACGATTTTAATTAACTAAAATTACAATTTACTGCTTAATTAACATTTATAACTTAATTTAATTAATGTTTAGGGTTTATAGCTTTGGGAAATGGCGGGAAATAGTTAGTTTATTGTTATAAATCAGCCCCCAACGTAAACCATGAACACAACCTTTGCTGCGTGCCTTTGCTGAAGCCTCCCTCCCTGAGCGTGTTTTGCTGCCTGAGCGTGAGCGTGAGCGTGAGCGTGTTTTGCTGCCTGAGCGTGAGCGTGTTTTGCTGCCTGAGCGTGAGCGTGTATTCGCTGCCTGAGCGTGAGCGTGTTCACTGTTTGCTGAAGCCGCGAGTTTGTTGCCTGAGCGTGACCGTGTTTGAACTTTGCTGAAGCCGCGTGTTTGCTGAGTGCTCCAGCCTCCCATCGTTCGAGCACTGCTTGTTGATACAGCCGCGCGGAGTCCGGACTAGTCTGCTACAGCTTGGCACTTGCGAGAGTCGATACGGGTTAGTTTTTTTAACAATAATGTTAGCACCCGAATAAGTTTAAAGTTATAATGTGAATGTTTGGTTATCACAAACAACATTTGCCTCCGGCTGATTTTCGGAATAACCAGTGCTTCTGTAGTGTTATTTAAATTAACCCATATATTCCAGGCATATCTGAGGCTTATGTTTCCTCCAAGATGGAATTGTCCCCTTTACCAAACAGGACAAGGATGTCCCTTTGCTGCTCCTTGAAAAAATCTTGAGCATATCCATCTGTAGACGCCAGTGTCAGCTGGATGCAGATGCGAAGGACCCAATAGCCAGTGTATCAATAGGGCCTAGAATCCGTGTATCAATAGCTGCTGCAAGAAGATACTTTGTAGCTGTAATAGCATGAATATCTCCTGTCAAGTGTAAGTTGAATTCATCCACGGGAATGACTTGACTGTATCCTCCCCCTGCAGCTCCTCCTTTAATTCCAAAGGTTGGTCCTTGACTCAGTTGACAGAGGGATGTCACAACCTGCAACAGATAAGATCACTGTTTGCACTGCACCCCATATCAAAGAGACCCGCTAAGTAGAGCAGAAAGACTCATCTGTAACGAAGAGCTTAGTATTTTCCCTGTAAATAGAATAGACTCTTTTGATTTTCAGACCCAGATCGGTTATGGCTCTGACCATGCTAAGCAAGTATGCTAGCAGTGATGCTGATTGCTTTTCCTAGTGAGTACGGCGTACGCTAGCGAGGTTTCCCTGCTAACTGCTGCAGACTACCTGTACCGATTGAGTAATTTTAAAATTTTTCCCTCAAACCTGTCTTTTGCATAGGCTTCACTTTAATGATTGTTAAGGATAGAGTCTAGACATTTAGGTAAACAATGTTAACAACATTTGCGCTAATTTTTTTTCCAAAGTTTGGCAAAACAAACTATGGTTAAACTTCTAGAACATTTAAAAAGAAAGTTCATGAAGATTGATGAACTTATCCCAGCGTTTCCTAGAGTCCAAGCTGCAACATTTTTGAAATTACTGATGCTCCGTGATAAGAGTAGCCTCTGTAAAATCAGGAATGCTGTCAATTAGAAGGATGATATCCCAATCAGTGTTTCCTAGAGGCTAAGCTGCAACATTATGAAATTTCTAATACCACTGGACAAGGAGGGGGATCTATGAAATTGGGAATCCTATCAATTATAAGGATGAAATTTCTGGTCAGTGCTTGCCTCCTTTCCTGAATTTCTTTTGAACCTTGCATAATGCTGGTTGATCTGACGTCGATGGTCTCTTTCTTGCTTTTGAATCCCAGAGATGCCTCCTTTTTCAACACACCATGTTGTCCTTGGTCCTTGTAGATTCTCAGATCTTTGCTGATGCATACTTCGTAATAGTTTTCCTATTTTTGGACATAAGTTTCAAATACAATGCTTTGAATGACTTTTCCTCCATTTTTGGACTTATATGTCAGTTAAATCTTTAGTGATTGGTGATCCGGTTTTGTATCTGGTAGTGGTCAGTTTGATTTTCACCAATTTCAGTATATTCTTAGTATTACATGTGAAATGACTCCTCTTCATAACTTGCCTATTTTGGAGAGGGTAGTCTTTGTTGAGCATTTTAATTTGGATTTCTTTTGTTGGGAAACTGTTGCTGTTGTATGTGGTAAGTTTTGATCTTCCAAAATTCAATCTTGTTATATTTTTACCCAGTCAAGGCTGATAGAAAAACCCAGTCAAGGCTGATAGAAAGACCCAATCTTGGCTGTCCACTTGTCAGTCCTAGACTCCTAGGCATGATCTCCACAACAAAGTTACAAACTACTTCACTTGGGCTGATCCTTTAGCTCTCGAATACCTTGCTGTAGCCTCTGCCCAACCCTATTTAGCTCTCACATTTTGTTTTGTTGTTGTTAAAAAAATGTTATTTAAATTTTTACCTTTTAGAGAAACTGTGTAACTGTATGTTAATTGAAGCTATTTTAATTTTTAGTATTTACTATTTAGTATATACCTCAGATTTGCTCAACATTTAACTTTTTATTTTTTAAGGGTATGCCTGAATATGAAATTCTCAACCATAAACAGGAATTGTGACATTGTCTCAAACAAACAATCCGACTGCAGAACCGTCATGAAGTTATTTTTGCAACTAACAAGCATATAGCTAGAAATGTCTGTACACAAAGCTACTGTTTAGTCATCCATTAAAATTTAGAACAGGGGATATTAATAATTATCATATTTGTGCACTAAATGTTCACTCCATGCTTTATTTTTCTGCTGATTAGGCACCCCCTAGAATGATGTATGAATTTTAATTTTTTAGTGATTACAACCAACTAATTGGTCCAATAAACTGAGATAAAATCATAAACATACACTATCTCATCTTATGTGATGTTAAAAGAACAGAACCTTTTCAATTTCATGGTTGGATGACCTTAAATTTGGAGGAAGTAAGTTGGTTGCACGTCATAAGAATTTTGGTAGTGAAATCAAATTCTTGTATGTTCAATTGAATCGCTGTAATCATGTAATGTTTCTAATTTATTTTATTTTATTTTAATTTTTCATTTCAGGTTGCAACTTACAGGCTGCAACTTACATTTTGACTTGTCATTCAACTTGCAACTTACAAAGTTACAAGTTACAACTATGAGTGAAAGTCAAACTTCTTCTGGGAACAGTGAGAACACTGAAAGTGGCTACCACTCTAGTGAACCACATGATGCACAAGAAGAAGTTCAAAGTGGTCACAAGGGGGCAAGACACCAGAATAGGCATGGTGTAGATTTTGGAGCCCCGCCAAGAGAGCTGGAAAAATTTGCAAAGGGGACATTTAACCCTCTAAAACCACTTCTAATCTATGCAACTAGACTGCCAAAAAAGAATCCAAAAGTTGCTGGTGGCTCACGTGATTGGGTCTGCAATATTTGTGGGCATCACTTTGTTGGCAGCTATACCAGGGTGAAGCAACACATTTTGGCTATTACAGGTAAAGGAGTGAATATGTGTCCCTCAAAGAACCTGGATTCAGCTCTGAGAGAGCAACTTTGGAGGCTAGAAAGGGCATCCGCTGGAAAAGGATTGTTCTCTAGTAGACATATGGATCCAGGCACAAATATTCCTCCATCCAGTGCTTCATCAAAAAGGACAAAGGTTTCCACTGGTGCATCTCGTTCTTCTGCAATGGGTGGTACTGGTACAGTGTCTGGGATGTACAACATTCTAGATCGAGATGACACAGATGATGCAATTGGCAAATTTCTTTTTGCTAATGGGATTCCCTTCCATGTTGTTCGTTCTCCTTATTACAAGGAAATGGTCCAAGCAATTGCAAAAATAGGGCCATCATATGTACCACCCGGAGAACATAAACTACGAACAACAATTTTGGATAGACAAGTGTCCAAAATTAATGTACAGAAAGAGAGAATGAGACAAACATGGTTGAGGTTTGGTTGCTCTATTGTTATGGATGGATGGACTGACATCCGAAAACGCCCACTAATCAACATCATAGTGACATCTTCAGAAGGTCCATTCTTTCTTAAAGCTGTTGACTGTTCTGGAAAGCGCAAGGATGCATCTTTCCAATTTGAGCTTCTGCGAGAAGCTATAGAGGATGTTGGGCCTGATAGTGTGGTGCAGGTTGTGACAGATGCAGCTGCAGTTTGTAGATCAGCTGGGTTATTGATTCAAAACAAGTATCAACACATTTTTTGGACTCCTTGTTGTGTGCATGCACTCAATAATGCACTGAAGGACATTGGCAAGATTCAGTGGATATCAGACTTGGTGTCAGCGGCAAGAGATGTGCAGATGTTTATCTGCAACCACCACACCTCCTTGGCTATGTACAGGGCTCACACGAGGAAGGAATTCCTCAAGCCCACTGATACTAGATATGCTAGCTATTTTCTCTTATTGGAGAGGATGATAGAGGTACAAGCACCTCTACAATCCTTGGTTGTGAGTTCAGAGTGGGGAAGGTGGACAGAATCAAAGTCAGACACTGGGAAGAAGGTCAGGCTTCAGGTGTTGGACAATGATTGGTGGGCAGATTGTTCTTATTTGGTGTCATTCTTAGGCCCTATTGTGGAGGTCATTCGTTACACTGATTCAGATGCTCCTAGTCTTGGAGAAATTTATGAGACCTTTGATAGCATGTTGGGTCGTGTGAAGGTAGCCATTCAGCAGAGGGAGCCCTCATTAGAGTTCTATACTTCCCAGATTCGACCCATCATTCAGCGTAGGTGGGATCGCATGAACACAGCTTTGCACATGGCAGCATATGCATTAAACCCAAAATGGTATGTTGAGAGACCTGGGAGGGTGCCTCCTATTGATGATCCAGAGGTAAAGAAAGGCTTCCTAGATGCAATTGCAAAGATGTTCAGTGAGGAGGAGGGGTCAAAATTTCGAAGACAGTTTGTTCAGTTTGCATCTCTTAGTGGGCCCTTCAACACACGTGGTGCTCGGGCAGATCGCATAGATCTAGCCCAAGATGACCCGATTGGTTGGTGGAGGATGCATGGGGATGATGCTCCAGAGCTCAAAGATCTAGCCATGCGTTTGCTGTCTCAGATTGCTAGTTCCTCTGCAGCAGAGAGGAATTGGTCCACATATAGCTTCATCCACTCTATCAAGAGGAACAGGCTTACCTCTAGAAGAGCGGAGAAGTTAGTTGCTGTGCATAGTGCCCTACGTCTTGAGCATAGGAAGACACCTGAGTATTTGAAGGGACCAGCAACACGATGGGATGTTGATCCAGAGGATGATGCACAGGTAGATATGGAGGAGAGACTTGATGAGAGACAGATGGGGTTGGTTGGTGTGCCACTTAGCATGTTTGAGAATGCTAGTGATTCAGATTCAGATGGTGATATGGTTGATCCTGATTTATTCATGCAGCAGCTGGATGCAGACATTGCAGAGACTAGTGGGGCATTACCTTGAGGCTTGAGCATTACCTTGTGGCATATTTTGCATTATGCTTGTTTATCTTTTGATATGTTGATGTTCTCAGTTCTTATCATTTGTGTTATCAGTTATTCAGATTCTCACTCTATAAAATTTTGACTCTTGATGTATCAGACTTGACTTTAATCTTTTATAATTCTATAAAATTTGGACTCTTGATGTATGATGTATCAAACTTTACTTTTATAATTTTATGTTAATATTGAATATTTGTTGTTCAATATTCGATGTTCATAGTAGGAAGTGGAACATCAATATGGTTTAACTTTAAACTTTAATCATAATGTATGATTATAAATTAGAATTTTAAAATTTGGATAATGTCAAATGATATTCATATCAATGATCATGCTTTGCAGCTTTTCAATGCAAACCAAATTGTCATAGTGGACTCAATTAATAAATAATATTTTATATTTATAAATTTAAAATTTTTAATACCCTGACGCTCCTCCACGTTTCCCTAAAATGGTAGGGGAGCTTTTGCATAAGCCGCTCCCGCGCCCCCGTCGCCTCCCTCGCCCCTCCAGTCCCGGAACCTTGGTGGAACACTTGCATATTTATCTCTATTTTAAATCACCATATATAATATATATCAGGCTACACTTCAAAATTCTGTTAAGGCTACACTTCAAAATTCTATTAAGGCTACACTTCAAAATTATGCTATAATATGCTTAACCAACATTGCCACAATGAAGTTCAGAACTGTTGGACAACACTCATATAAATACAGTATTTGATGATCTCTTGGCATTCAATATCTTTATTTCAACAGAGATCGCAAGTTCGATCACAAGTAAAAGTGCATAATTCACATAACATTGACAACCGATACAGCCCCTAATCTTTGTAATGGAATGTCTAACAACAAAGAATATGAAGCCAGCATCTAAAAATGGTAAAACACGAAGCCTTTACACGGAAACGCTTTAACGTCAACTGAAATTCATTCCCCACAATCTCAAAGGCCACCACGCAGGCGCAAGACAAGGATCCCTTTTGAATGTTATAATCGGTGAGGGTTCAAGGAGGTGCTCCACAGCACGCGGGCAATGGATGCAGGCCCCACGAGAATTGTATCGATGTGTGCCCTTATGGAGATCCAAGAGGCTATGGAGCTTTCACTGATGCTATTCTAACACTTTTGAAAAAAAAGCGTGGGAAGCGTTGGGACTCCATTACCAACGGGGAACTGGTTTCGAGTGCCAGAGACTTGCTGCAGGGACAAGAATTCACACAGCATCCATGCCTATGCTGCAGTGACAGGAATGCCAACAGGATTTTCCTCGAACCCAGAATGGAAAGAAATATTATCAGAGGTAGGAAACTGGCGAATGCAAATGGATGGGTGGGAAACTGTTCCATAGGTTCACGCAGAAATAAGAAACTGTTCACGCGGATCCATTTCCCAATCCATTAAAAACAAATTCTAACTTTGAGACGAGAGGGGTCTGTCATTCATAACAGTCAAGACAAGGCGTTTTCAATGAGCAAGGCGTTTCATAACAGTCATACGTTACCAATCCAGGTGTTTCAATGAAGGCAGCGGCAGTCTTCACAGCGGCAGTCTTCAGCTATTTCAAAGTCAGAGATGTCAGAGACTGAGCAGCTCTCAAGCAGGAGTTACAACTATTTCTGGGACCTGTGCTTTGATACCATGTCAGGCCAGGGTAACTCCAGAATGAATGAGCGAGAGAAAACTGATTATCTTATTCATTAGGTAACATACATTTATATACATAAATATGACGGATCAGTTCATCTTCTGGATGACTGTCCAGTTCACCCATCCGTTTCGGATTAGGTGTCAACACACTAGCTTTCCATCGATACTTGTTTCGCCTCATTTGATCAACCAATTTGAAAATGGTACTCTTTTGAAGTTTGATCATTCTTGTCATCACGGTTTAAAAAATGTATAAATGTATGATATTTCAATTTTTGCAATTAAAATAGTCGTCCATTGTAAATATTAACTTTTAGTTAATTTTTACTAATTTTTCATTTTTTCACTAACAACCTTCCGAAAAGACCCAACTAAATTGTACAATAGTTGAAAAGTGTGTTTCGGATCTCGGTAATTTACTTCAATTTATTATTTTAAAACAAATTGTCAAACACGGAATCTCAAAATTGCAAAGTGATTATAGTGCAAACTGTAAAATATTTAATTCCATATGAATCCTACTCCACATTATCTCTTTCCTTGCAAAATCCCAATTGAAAAAACCAAAATAAAAATCCGATAAAAAGTACGATAATTTTATGAGATGTGTTTAAAACTTTTAACCTAGAATTTTGTTTCCACCTTATAATTCTCTGACCTCCCTGATCGCACTCACCCTCACGTCATCCTCCCTCCACTCACCTAACACTCCTCTCCAACATTTAACATTCCCTCTCACGTAGTTTGAGTTTATAATAAATCGAATTAATGTAATTTTATAATATATGTTATATTATATAATTATAATATATATTATATCTTACTAATAATATTTTATTATAATTAAATTATAATTAAGTATAATATGCGTAATATTTTTTTGTTAATAATTATTTGTTAATTAATTAATTTAGGTTTTTAATTATAATTAGTTAGTATTAGTTATAATAATTTCAATTTAATTAGGATTAGAATGTTAATTTTACAAAAATAATAATAATAATAATAAAAACAACCAATTTTAGCCAAAGCAATAGAATTTCTATAATTTTAGTAGTTTTAATTCCTCAACTTCAAAAACTCATAAATTGAATTTTACTTGGCTAAATGAAGCCCAAGACGGCTCACTGAATAGATAAAATCATGGAGAACATTTCTAAAGTGGTTTCATTACTATATTTGATCGTTTAATGGGTCTAAAATAAGGTAGAATAGCAAGCTCCGAATTTGTAAACAAAATTGGTTTTTGAGTTTTATTTTTCACATTTTCATTTGCCTACAGTGTCTATTGAGTGCAAATCCATTCATCTGTGTTCTCCTTAACCAATTAGATCCTCACAGGCATCAATAGAAAGTTCATATTTCCTTTTAAATTATTTATTGAATTAAATTTGATTAGATATGTTTTAATTCCAAATTTGGTATTTTGATTTGTTTTTGCAAAGACGCAATTGAAGAGATTAAATGAAAAAGATCTCAATCAATGAGAAAGCTCCAGCAATAGAAGAATAAGATTTTGGGCCAATGAAAATGGATCGAGCAGAACTACTCTTCAACAACTTTCTGATTGAGAATTATTTTTGTAAATATTATAAATAATAGATTGTAGAATGTATTAGGGGCTTCTCTTCTTTGCAATTCTAGAATTCTTAAACCACTATTGTAATAAGGATTTAGATTTGTAGGTGAGAAGAGAGAAAATATCAGATCTGAGAATTATTGAGGATTTTTATTTTTCATTTTGAACTATCTATGGAGAATAGAGCTTGCATTATTGCAACTCTAGTTTTAACAACAAAATTTCAAGCAATGTAAAGGTTTGTTGGAGATCAGAGCCATAGAAATGGTTTCAATAAATTGGTATTTATAATATTATTGTTTCAAATACTAGTTTCATTTTATGATGGCATAAATGTGTCATTTTATTCATATTTGTGCACTATTGTCATTGTAAGTAATTTGTCTCAATAATATGTTGTTATTTATCTTTATTCTTGTGAGTTGAATTTTAATTTTTGAGTAACTATTTGCTTAGAAATCTATCTTTTAATACTAATTTAACAAACAATAATATTTTGTGAACTATTTTCTTATATTATTGTTTAATTATTCGAATTACGGATTTAACAATCAATATCATTTTGTAAACTACTTCCTAAATGTTGTTGATTGATTATCTCAGTTAAGAGGTCTCCGAACACAATGTGATTTAGCATTCATAATGTTAGTTAATTGAACTACTTCGTTAGCTTGATATTCATTATAAACCAGACATGTTTAAATCCCAATCATTTAAATATCTTGCTCTCGGTTGTGTTAGATCT
The DNA here is from genome assembly GCA_000404065.3 of Pinus taeda. Taxonomy (NCBI): domain Eukaryota; kingdom Viridiplantae; phylum Streptophyta; class Pinopsida; order Pinales; family Pinaceae; genus Pinus; species Pinus taeda. The sequence goes on from APFE031548126.1 coordinate 74,856, forward strand.
AGATCTGCAAATTGAGATAGGTTTAGGATTTATTTATTTTTACTCGTATTATAGAATAATTTAAAATTCATGTTTAATTTTATATTTTTAGAAGTCCTCTTCCCAAAGAGACAAACTTTAGTTGTGGCTTGGTTTAGTCAAATCAACTTAAAGATCACTTTCTTTCCTAGTCAGCAAGAGGGCTGATCTGATGTCTCTTCTCTATTGGTATATGAAAGTCATATTTTAAGCCATTAGAGATAGACAAAATGTAACCGGACCTAGTTAAACCAGTTGGAACCACCATCTCGATGGAAAAGAGTTGCTTAAGGTCCCGACTGGGTGGTCTCCCTTATAGTGTTGTAGGTAGAGAATTTCGAACTTTCAACATTTTTGGCGCTAGAAAGAGGGGTTGAAACTTGTTGTCTATTGGAGTCTTGGTATTCTAACAGTTTATTTTTATTATAAGGGCTCCTCTTAAACTTCCAATTTGGAATTGTATTTCTAACTTACATATGTCAATACTCCACTAGAAGTGGTAAGACTCTTATCTTGGGTAAAGTTTAACGGTAAGAGGAATACTTTTGCATTTAATCATGCTTTATAATTCATTCAAAAAATTCAAATCCTACTTTTCTTGATATTGATGAAGACATTTATGTATGATTTGTACTCTTACATTTTTGGCAAAAGCCAAAAGCTGGTATCAATCGCTTCTAGTTGCCTCAATTCATAGCAAGAATCTATTTATTACAATGTTTCTTTGTAAATTTGATAGCTATGTCTATGAATAGGTATGTGACCATTTTGAAGATTTATGAAGGTTCGAAAATGAATATTTTATTGATTTTTTCATTTGATTTCGTTTAAACTGCTTGAGATTTAAAATTAAAGAGAAACCTTCGAAAAAGGAATTATTAAATTGATTTGAATATATTTACTCTCTTCCTCCCATTTATAATCCATGTGGAATTATTACAATCTTTGATCAATCCTCTTCAAATTTTATTAACATAATTGAAAATTCCAATATAGAAGTGCATACCAATCATGATGAACTGCCTTCAGTCGTGTATGATAAATTTTAAATTTAATACACACCTCTTACGGTATTAATGATAGTCATGTTAATGAACCATCATCGCAAAGCTTGCAAGAATTTTCTTTTCAATTACAAGAAAATACTCGCAATAATCTTGGAGAAAATACCACTTTGAAATCTGAAAATCATTATGCAATAAGTTCATAAAATCATAGCATAAATCAACAAATATAGGCAGAAATTCAAGTTTCCAATAATATGCAATCGGTTGTACACATTTCTGAATTTAATCATGTTTATCAAAAAGAAAATTCATGCGACAAAGCAACATTCTTCAAGAAAGAATTAATAGAGAAGTGAATGATCATAAATCTGAAATTTGCAATGAAGAAAATACACGAGTTCTAAAAAAAGACATTTTTAATTTCATTACTTCTGATTCTCATTTTCACCTCTATCGCAATATTTTTATTGATAACAATTTATCCCCTTTTTACAATAATGTTATTCCAGAAAACAGAAGCTAATATAAATGAATTACCAATTAGTTTTTATCAAGATAGAAATCAAACATTGATTATTTTTCTAGCATTAATATTCCTTCTTGTTTTGATACGTCATATGAGATTGAAGGGAATTTTAATGAATGCCGCAAGGTAATTTATGATAGTTACTTTGACATTAAAGAAACTAATTTGTCTTCTTCTCAATTGAATCCTCATGATCAAAGTCGAATCACATATGAAAATGAAGAACACTCTAACCCAGAAATTGTTGCAAATAGTTCTCATTTTCAAACAATTAATCATACTCCTGATTTCAGCGTTCAATAAACCATTCCAATTTATGATTTATATCATGATCAAGCTCTCATTCCTAGCCATAATCATAACCCTCTCTCTAATTCACAAATTGGTATTGGAAATCATTCTAATATCATTATTTTGGCGAATTCTTGTGAAGAGGAAATTGTTTTAAGTCAGTCTCAATTGTGTTGTAACAATAATTGTAACAATGGTGTAAACTATGATTTAATTTTATTGTTGTTCCTTCAGTTATTTTGGTTATTTTCATATTGATGTTATGTTTTTAATTTTTGATTTTCAGATACTTTGTGCTAACATATTAAGAAGCTCAGTATTGAACACTCAATTGATGCATTGCTTGAATGGGAATATGAGGTTTCAAATTACAATCATGAACATCAAAAACTATTTTTCTTCCAATTTCAATTGATGTTTATCTCTTACCAATTGCTTCTTTCTTCTCAAAAGTAGTACCAACAAAAGAGTGTGTTTTCACAATATGACCAGCAATCTAATTCAATTAATAATCTTCCATTGTATCTAAAATATTTCCATCCATTTTTCATTGACCCATTTGGAAAATATTTGGAAAATTTTCCTACACAAAGATTGTTAATAAGTTAACATGTGCACATAAGACTAACAAATTTTTGCAGGCTATTGTATATAAAATCTCATTTCCTGACATCTTCCCTTTTAAACCTCTCTCAATCATTATGGAAATTAATCCAGATTTCTATGATCCAATCAAAATTCATTCGAAAAGAACGTTTCAAGAGAAGATAATTCTAAATAAGTTGTTTTTTTTAGGTATGTTAGCAATAAATGTATATTCTACTTTCAGATTTAGTTTTCTTAGTTTAATTATATTTATTCTCTTGTTACTAAAATTTGACTTGTACATACACGCAGGAATTAAAATAAGAAAGTGGTTACATTGGAAGCATAACTATACCTATTCATGTTTCCTTAATTAAGTTAGAAATAAGAATAGATTTATTTAGATTAGATTTATTTTTTTTTGCACTTATTTCATTATTTCATATTCTTAATAAGCAAGTAATGAATCTGACTTCTTCTCAGAATACCCTTTCATTTTTGGAAAAGCGACTTAAAACATTTTAGAAGATCATATATATTTGTGAACCTCTTAATTGTCTTATTTTGCAAAAATTCATCACATTGATCATATATATGAAGAAATTCCAAGAATTAGCTATAGTTTGGCAATTTTTTATTCTCAAATATTTATGAAAAATAGCTTGTTTTCACCACTCTTGTATTCTGATCTAAATATGAGGTGGATGCAATTTGAAAATTCATTATTTAGAACTTTTAGATTAAATAAGTAGGTGATGTTCAACATATACAAATTTTGAAAAACTTGAAGATTTATGAGGTAAACTTACAATCAAAATTCTTCCAGGTATGTGTTTACAGCTTCATCGTCATCTATTGTTAGTTTTACCTTTTTCAAAGGTTATTTCTTATTTCTATCTTGTTTCTTTTGCAGGTCTTCATCGACTTGATTGTGGAGACTTGAAATAAGAAAGAAGCCAACCCTTTTCAAATCTGCAACATGATTCAGGGAAGTATTATTTGTTGTTCATAATAATTTGAGTATTGCTTAATTTTTCTTTCATTCATTAAAACCCCAATAAGCCTTTGAAACAGTATCAGAAAGTTCATACCGGAGGATTCTAATATCATAATTCTTATCATTCGAAATCTCCAATAAAATTATTCCCCAATCCAATATTTCTGATAATTATTATAATTATTAAAAGGGGCCTTTTTGTTTAAAAAAAATGATATTAAACCTAGCGCTTCATTTTTATTAAAAACTTTAAGAGTTATCAGCCCCATAGGATTTCCACGTATTGTTATTAGAGCTTTCGAATATTGGAACATTTCAATATGAACTTCATTTCGTCGATACCGCGATGTCTATACATCTGTGATATTCCCTTCCATCTCATTCTTTGATAAACTGGATTCACCAATATTACGATGTCCATACAACCCCCGGGCCCGATACGATATTTAAAAATAGTTTTAAAATATATCGTATTCATTCATAAATCGCAATTTTAGTTGGAGCATATGTTTAAAATTTCTGATGTCCTGGATCTGATATAAAATTAAATACATATTATAAAACTATTAGGTCCATTCTTCATCGCACATCAACATATCAACGATGTTAAATCCCGTAATATTATAATCGGCGATCTCTTATAAAATCAAAATTTGGTCCCACCAATGAGCATTTATCGCAATCTCGCTATCACAAGAATAATATTGACGTTTCCTTTTATTAATAGTTCTGATCTCGGACATGACTTTTCTCTAATATCATGATCGCTCCATCACAGTTTCCCATCACATATGCTCATATAGAAACCTTGCTATTGCACCGTGAAACTCAAATAAAGCCTTGCCTTAAGATCCTTTGATGTGATAAACTCCGATATATACCTCTCTGCCATTATCTTTTAACTGTTAAAAAACACACAATCTCATATCAGTGAAGGTAAATCTAGCAGCTTGAAGATTATGTATGGCGAAGAAACTTGTGATGCAAAACATCCGATGAGGCATTGTCCTGTATATCCTAATTTAAGGCACTCTTGGGAAACCAATATGGTAACGAAGCAATTGATAAGAAATTTGGAACATGGTTAAATCATTTTTTATTTCTCTTATATTTGAGTTTTGATATGTCACTCTATATTTAATATACAAAATTCAAGACCTCTCCATCTACACATTTGTATCACATTGTCTTGGATTTGGTATTTATTCTGAACAATTTATGAAAATCATGGAGTTGATATGAAACTTGTAATATTATGAGAACAATCCTCATTGAAATCCATAAAGAAGCATCCTTTCATTATCATTTTTGTGGATTTGTTTTATTTTCATATTCTTTAAACATAAATCATTACATTATTCTAGTTTACTACTCGCTTTAGATTAAATTTAGTAAATATGATTTTGGGTCAATGAAACGTCTTCATGCTTTTAATTGTAATTAAAGGAAGAAGTTATCTTTTGTTGGAGAAAATAATACCTCTCATGTAAGCTTAAATGAAATTCTCCAATGGTAAGTTTCATGTGCGCACTTTCATTTATTTTCGTTACTTTACTTTTAAGTTTCAGTTTTGTTTAGCTTTTGTTGATATTGAACTCTATTTTTACAGACCTTCATGAACCTTTCGCACCTCTACTAGATCAGTTTTGAAGTTCATTCTCTTTTGTTCAGATTATTTTGAAATTCTTAAGAGAAGCAGCAATCGTCATAATCGAATCAGCTAAACTAGGGAGTTTCTGAACCTCTAGTATGTTTCTTTAAGCATTACTTTTATTAGAAAATGGTTAAGATGCGTTCTGCAGGATTTTGCTTCAAAAAAAGAAAGTTTGAAGCAGACAGAAACTTCTCATTTAGCATATTATCTATCATCATTGTTATTCACCCTCTACATTTTGAGAGCCTCATTTCTTATAACTCTGCAAGAAAAAAATAAAAATTAAAAAATAACATAAAATAAAATAAAAATTCTTAACATTGGAAGGAACATACATATGCTTATTTTCTTTTATCCCTTTTGTTGAGACATTTGTATAAGTAGTCTTGTTGTAGCTTGCGTTTTGAAATGTGGATTTTTCTTTAACCTTTCGCCTTCTTCATTTTTATTTTTGTTTGCTAATTTATTTTCTTACTTTAGTTTAGGAATTATTTTCCTTTTACTTTCACTTTTGTTTTGATTTTGGTGACTCTGCCATGATTTATGCGAAAGGCATTTTTCCTACCTATCAATGGTTGGCATACATGGGAAATATCTTTTTTTTTTGCTTAAGCAAGAGTAATACCTTCTATTTCATTCAAACAAGCATAATTTACAAAATTTACCCAAAGCCACCAACCTGTGTGGTATTGGGCTTGCAAGGATCGGACTCGACAGAAACTAAGACTTCATACCCTCAAAAAATACACTCTCAACCATTTGGGAACATCCAAAAATAAACACCGGGACTCACCTGTTCCGCAAACCCTCCCCTCAAAATCCGCGTCATCAAAACCTAAACCTACCTTGAAATCTCCACCAGCCAAACTTCACATGAGATCCAACCCCTGAGAATCATTTCGCATCAGGAAAAAACCCGAAGGATAACCCCGGGCCTCACCGAGCCTTTCGATTAATTCCGACCGTTGATCTGCTTAAACCCATCGGATATCTTAACTCTATATATCTTAGTGAATTTCATTTATCATTAAAGACATATCTTTATGGAACTATAAAACTATCTTGCTTTAAAATATTTTTCATGGAGGAACACACATCCTTACTAAGTCATTGAGTTTACATTTTCAAAGAAAGAACTGATTTGAGTTTAACACAATGAATCCCTCTCACTCCTCCACTTTATAAAGCCTCTAATTGATGGTCGCTAAAAAAGAATTTGGAGTCAACATTATGAAAGTATTATGTCCATTAAACACAAATATCTATTACCATCCCACCTTTTTCACTCAAATACATCATAAACTAAAAGCTTGCAAATGTGCTTATCAAAAGGGTGATTAAAAGAGGAAGTATGGGAAATACAAGTAAACATGTCAAACCTATGGAGGCTCATTGGCAGTGGGACTAGGCTTGTATGGCATAAAAAATAACTTCTTCGGAGTACCATTCAGGCTCGCTAGTAGTGAAGCAATGTCAGAAACCAATCATAAAATGGATATATGTTTTGTCAAAAACTCTTATTTGTGCGTTCTTCTACTTTTCATATGAGGTAGTTTAAAAAAAAATCTCAAATTTGGATTCATGGTTTTTACTCGAATCTTCTTTAAATACTTATCTTTACAAACTCATATTGCTTAATCTATTTATGTGAGACCTATGGAAATATTATACTATTAAACTGTTTCCTAAACTCCATTATTTTTAACTTTTGAGTAAATTAAAGTTCATTATCTTTAACCAAAGATAATTGGTTCTTCCCAGTGTGTCACTATTGTTGTAAAGAAAACCCAACGCCCCCCATTACTTCAAATAATAAGTATCATTTCCATTAATTTTGGACAAAACCTTTTTTATGTTTTTCATTTAAATTAATTGTCTTACCATTTTAGCTTTTTCTCTTTTGTTGGATTTTCATTTTGATTGTTTCAATGAATTCGAACTTTCACTAGCTTTCCATCAATACTTGTTTCGCCTCATTTGGTCAACTGATTTAAAAATGACACTCCTTTGAAGTTTAATCATTCTTGTTGTTAAGATTAAAAAAATGTATAAAATATATGATATTTCATTTTTTCAATTAAAATAGTCGACCATTGTAAATATTAACTTTTAATTAATTTTTACTAATTTAAATGACCCATCTAAATTGTAGAACGGTTGAAAAAACGTGTTTCGGATATTGGTAATTTACTCCAATTTATTATTTTAAAACAAATTGTCAAATCCAAAATCTCAAAATGGTTGTAATTCAAATTATAGAAAATTTATTTCCATATGAGCTCTACTCTACATCATCTCTTAATAAAAATACAATAAAAAATGTGATACAATATTACAATATCGTATATCACAATTTTATTAAGCACCTTATCAAATTTTATATACGATATGCTTACCATTTTTAACATAAAAAATTCATTTCCACATTATAACTCCCAACCTCCGTGATCTCACTCCTCTCACCTCACACTCCTCCGCTCCTCCATTTAACATTCCCTCTCACATGGTTTAAGTTTGCAATAAATTGGATTAATGTAATTTTATAATATATGTATATTATATATATATATTATTATATTTATTATAATATTTTTATTATAATTTAATATAATTTAAATTGTAATAATAATATTTTATTAATTATAAATATTTTTTAATTAATTTGTGTGTTAATAATTATTTGTAATTAATTAATTTAGTTTTTTATTATAATTAATTAATCACTGTAATTTAATTTAAGATTAGAATTTAATTTTACATAATTTCAGTTTTAGCGAAGGCAACAGAATTTCTAGAATTCTAGAAGTTGAGGATAATTCTTCAACTTCAATAGTTCATAAATTGAGTTTTAATTAGCCAAATGAAGCCCAAGACGGCTCATTGGATAGATAAAATCATGGAAAACATTTCTAAAGTAGTTCTATTACTCGATTTGATTATTTAATGGATCTAAAATTAAGAATAATACCAAGTTCTGAATTTGTAAACAAAATTGATTTTTTGAATTTTATTTTTCTCATTTTCATTTGCCCACAGCCTCCACTGAGTGCAGATCCATTCATATATGTTCTCATTGACCAATTATATCCTCACAGGCATCAATAGAAATCTCATATTTCATTTTAAATTATTTATTTAATTAAATTTGATTAGATATGTTTTAATTTCAAATTTGGCATTTTGATTTACTTTTGATTTGTTTTTGCAAGGAAACAATTGAAGATATTAAAGGAAGAAAATCTCAATCAATGATAAAGCTCTAGCAATAGAAGAATAATATTTTGAGAAAATAAAAATGGATTGAGAAGAAGTACTCTTCAACAACTTTCTGATTGAGAATTCTTTTTTTAAATATTATAAATAATAGATTGTAAAATGCATTAGAGGCTTCTCTTCTTTGCAATTCTAGAATTATTACAGAACTATTGTAATAAGGATTTAGAGTTGTAGGTGAGAAGAGAAAATATCATATTTCAGGATTATTAAGGATTTTTCTTTTGCATTCTAAACTATGTATGGAGAACAGAACTTGCACTATTGCAGCGCTAGTTTTAACAGAAAAAGTTCAAGCAATGTAAAGGGTTGTTGGAAATCAGAGCCAGAGAAACGGTTTCAATAAATTGGTATTTATAATACTATTTTTACTGGTTTCATTTTATGATGCCATAAATGTGTCATTTTATTTATATTTTTGCACTATTGTCAATGTGAGTAATTTTCCTCAATAGTATGTTGTTATTATCTCTGCTCTTGTAAGTTGAATTCTGATTTTTGAGTAACTATTTGCTCAGAAACCTATCTTCTAATATTGATTTAACAAACAGTAATATTCTATGAACTATTTCCTTATATTATTGTTTAACTATTTGAATTACGGATTTAAAAATCAATATCATTTTGTGAACTACTTCCTAAATGTTGTTGATTGATTATCTCAGTTAATAGGTCTCCAAACAGAATGTGTTTTGGCATTCATAATGTCAGTTAATTGAACTACTTTGTTAGCTTGATATTCATTATAAGTCAGACATATTTAAATCTAAATCATTTAAATATCTTGTTCTTGGTTGGGTTAGATCTATATCTACTTAATTGAGATAGGCTTAGGATTTATTTCATTTTGCTTGTAGTTTAGAATAATTTAGCATTCATATTTAATTCCATATTTCTATAAGTCCTCTTCCCAAACAGGAAAACTTTAGTTTTGGCTTGGTTGAGCCTCAAATCAGCTTAAAGATCACTTTGTTGCCTGATCAACAAGAGGGATGATCTGATGTCTCTTCTCTATTGGTAGATGAAAGTCAGATCCTAAGCCATTGGAGATAGAGAGAAGGTAACTAGACCTAGTTAAACCAGTTGGAACCACCATCTTAACGGAAAAGGAATTACTCAAGGTCTGGACTAGGTGGTCTTCCTTATAGTGTTGTAGGTAGAGAATTTTGAGCCTTCAACACTCTCTAAGAAAATGATACTTTACTGAAATGTGATTAGTCTTCGAATGCATAAACTAATTTTTAGATATACTAATGGGACTAGTGTTGTCACAAAATATATACACATGATGTGAATAGTTGACTTGGATGTCTTGCAGAGTTTGAATCATCCAAATTAGTTGTGTACAAAAAGTCATTGTTGCAATGTATTATGCTTCGGCAATTGATAAGGAAATAAAGTTATGTTTTCTGCTGAATGAAGAAAGTAAGCATTGTCCTAAAAATAAGACTCCACCATTGGTACTTTTTCGATTGTGAATGCTTCCAACCCAATCTGCATAAGTATATGCTTGAAGTGTAAAACTTGTATTCTTTGAATGTCATAGTCTAAGGTCTTGAGTTCGCTGTAGATACTTAAATATTATTTTGACCTCTTTGAGATGAGTCTCCTTAGGATTTGTTTGAAAGTGTCCAAATATGCCCACTGCATGCATAATATTTGGTCTACTACCTATAAGATAAATTAAACTTCCAATCATAGATCAATATTCATCTTGATTAATTGTTGGGGAATCATCGTCATTATTGAGATTTGGCCTATCACCATGGGTGTACATACAAGTTTAGAGTATTCTAGTCCAAATTTCTTCAATATATCCTTGATATATTTAGTTTCAGAGACAAATATATCATCCTTAGTTTACAAGAAATAATGTTAGCTGACCAAGTAGGGACATTTTAAATTCTTGTTGCATGGTTGTTGCAAACCCTTGATTCATTGAGTCAACATTGCTACCAAATATGACATCATTAACATAAATGATTACCACCAAGAGTTTATCCTTGGCTGCCTTGATATATAAGTTGTTATCTACTGAACCTTTCTTGAAGCCCTGTTGTTGAAGATATGTGTAAAGATAATAGTACCAATATCGAGGACCTTGTTTTAACCCATACAAAGACTTTTCAAGTTTTCATACGAATTTATTTTCATTACCAAGTATAACCCTTCAATATGCTTAATGTCTACCTATTCCTATAGATGCACATGGTGATATACTTTAAATTTGCGGATGTTGGAAAATGCTAGGAACACTTTGATGGCTTCAAGGCAAGACATAGGTGCAAGTGTTTCTTCAAAATATATTCCTTCTTGTTGCACATACTATTTCCAGACAAGATGCACCTTATTCCTGACTACTTCTCCATTTTCACTTAGTTTTCCTTGAATACCCATTTGGTACCTATTATATTTTTATTTTGTTTCTTTGAAACCAAATCCCAAGTATAATTATTTTCAATTTGGTTAAGCTCTTCATCCATGGTTTTAATCCAAAATTCATCTTAGCTTGCTTGATGCACATTTTGAGGTTCAAATGTAGATAACAAAGCTAAATGACTAGAGGAGCCAATGAATTTCCTTCTAGTTTGTACTCCAACTTCTTTATCACCTACTATTTGACTTTCAGGACGATTTTTCTGCACATGCCTAGATGGAGTATTTTCCGGCTAATTTCCTTCTTTATCTTCTTCTTCTTCTTATTCCTCTTCTTCTTCTTCCCCTACAATTTATTTTATTTTGGTGTTAGGATTTTCATCAGCAGATTGTATTTTCGTTTTGAGGCATACAAATCCATCATCTATTGTAGCATCTATGTTGGAGAATGTAACTAGTTTCGGTCTTCATAATTTGCACCATTATGTATTTTATGTAAAAAGAAAAATAAAAGAAAAAATAAAAATTATTATTATGTTTTCTAGAAAACCATGTTCTTCATGCTTCTAGTTTTTGAGTCAAAGAGTCAAAGTCATATTTGGTCCTATTATAAAACAAAAACAAAAAATATTTTTAAATATGTAATTTTGGGTTAGAGACCCCTTGTTATGTGGAATTTACGATTGCAGACAAAAGTATATTCCCTAGACCTAGTGGACTAGTCTAGAACAACATAAAGCAAACAATATGGAGTTTTCCTTAGAGAAATGGAAGAATGGAAAGAGGCTTACTTGGAATTCATCGTAAAATTTACTTTCCTACAGGCTTGTAAGCTCCAATCGTAGCCTCGAGTGTCATAATTATAACCTTCACATGCAACCAAACAAGCCAAGGATCCAAAACATCTACATAACCTAATTCAATTACTATATTCAATGAATCAACGAGGCATTGAAATACATGAGTGAAATCATGAGACAACACATATAGGAAAACAAGATACTCTTTGTAATGATAGAAATAGGAGAGAGTTTACAACTAAGATTAGTAGTTAGTCTTGTAGATATCTCCCCAGGTTGACTTGTCCTTACTTGTCACAAAGAACACCTCATTATCATTCTAATGCATGAATATGATGAATCCTTTAGATTCAAGGTAGCAGCATGATGGCATAATCAGTGTCTAAAATATGACCCTGATGTTATGGATGGCAGTAAATTTATAGGATAGGGATGGTAGTTTAGGATTTATCCTAATGAGCTTGAGATACGGTTATGATGGGAGGATGAGCTCAAAGGATAAGAGGTGAAGTCTCCAAGGTAGGATCAAATAGGACTCGATATTCATATCCATAGTAAATAGTTAAAACAACCCATGGAAGCTTTTGGAAGAGAAAGCTTCGAAAATATTTATTTTCTTGAATTTCTAGAATCAATAGACCCTCAACAAGGAGCAACTAGTACTGACCAACGTTGCTGCAGAAAGGAGAAACCAGTGTTGAACGCAGGTGGCTAAAGGGGTAGGGTGCACTAGGGGTTAAAAGCATTGATTTTTAGCACTTAGACCCAAAAACTGATGTTGGCATTGTAGTGTTGGTATTGATGTCAACAGGTTCATGGTCATAGTATTGTTGTTCATATGCATGTGTGATGAGTGCTTGGTAATGTGTGTTTGGCTTAATGGTATTGATAGTTAGCATTGATGTCAACTTATTTGTGGCATGCCTTAATGGATATTTTTTGGAGGATGAGCTGAGATGGATTCATGACATGTTGTGTTGATTAGAGATGTTGCTGTTGCAGGAGGTTGGATTGTTGCTCTAATTGTTTCATATGACTCTACATGTCTTGGAGACATTGGATTGATACTACATGTCTTGAGGTGAGGTTGTATATGCTAGGTGTCTCTATAAGTGTTGGAGGCAGTTATATGACATGATGTTGTTGCTACCTGAGTTGGATATGTTGCTACAGGTATTGGATATGTTTAGAAAGCTTGTGGTTGCTTCTTGAGAAGTTGTAGATGTTGGTCTTGGTAATAAGGTTGGAAGAATAGGTCCTGCATGTCATTGACTTTTTCTTAGCCTATTTCATCAATTGCATTGGTTTTTAGGAGTGATCAAATGTTGAAGAAGATGTCCCATCAGTCGGAAAAGGTTATGGATTGAAGATCCATTGGTTTTGTTCATCCTTAGCCCTAGTTTCATGGAGCGAAGCCTATCGGAGTGGTTGAAAAGCTCAATCGCATCGAGACGGGCCTATGGGAGTGACTATGATGTTTCATTCACATGGAGATAGTGTCATGCATGCGACCAAGCATTTGCATGAGTTTTTCTTTGGATTTCTCACATTGATTAGTTATTTTTTGTATTCTGACGACATTATTGTTCAGAACTTTTCGCTTTATGGTCAAAAAAGTTTGTAGGACCTCCATAATTTTTTTAAAGTTGAAAATATAAAAAAGGCAAGTGGAGTTAGTAGTTATTAGAGTCAATGAGATGAATCTGGAACAAATCAAGCATATGAACAAGATCATTGAGCTTAGTAGTTATGTGTAATTATTGAGTTAAGCACTTGATTTCATCCATATATTGGAGAAATCTCATTACCAATATGGTTTATTTTCTAGTTGTGTTGAGTGAGTGTGTGTGTTGAGAAGAGAGTGCAAGTTGCATGAATTGTCTAGTGTAATATTGTTTTATGCAATTTTCAATTGTAGTGGTAGATAGCTAGAATGTGTTTTAGCCACTGTCTTTGTGAAGTGAGTAGAAGATGAAGTGTGTATTGGAGAAGTGATTGGAGAGATTGTGTGACAGATAGTGGAGCATTTGGAGATTGTGGTCTCCTATTTTATTCTTCATACTTTTTTGGAGCTTTTGATTCAGATCAATGGTGTTTTTGTGATGTTCAATGTAGAGAGAATTGGGAGCCCAACTTGAAAATATATGAAACGAGGCTCACATGGAAGAAGTGAAGGCATGGAGGCTTCAGAGTATTTAATGATTTGGCAGAGTCGGTAGAAGGAAGATATTTCTCCATCCAATAGGAGTTGGATAGTCAAATGGTTGTTGGGCAAGGATCATTGATCGTGGGAGCCTTCAGCGGATGGCAGTCCGTAGATCCAAGAGAGAAACCATTTCATGTTTGATAGATGTCAGCATATTGTGAAGGAAGCCAAATATTTCAGCTTCTGGTTGTAAGTTGATCTGTGTATATTTGTTCAACAATTAATAAAATATATTGAGCAATGCAGCAGCAGCAAGTTTGGTTTTTTCCCAGTGAAGGGTTTTCCACCAGAAATATTTGTGTCTTTTGTGTTGACTGCTTGCATGGTTTTACTTCTATTTGATGCTCTAAGATTTACTTATGCAATTCAGTTTTTGCACGATTAAAAGGAATATGAATTTCGATAATAAAATAAAATAAATAAAAAATAAAATAAAATAAAATAAAATAATAAATTCTCACTCTACTGATTCACCCCCCCCCCCCCCCAGTTCTAATCTAGTTTCCAACAATTGGTATCAGATCGGGGCTCTCAGGTGCATCTTGATTTTTGGAGAGTGGAACTTGGATTTTTTGGAAGATTTTTACAATTTTTTGAGATGGATCAGCAAGGAATTCCATTACTTCACGAAGGTAAATTTGCAACTTGGAGAGTAAATATGGATTCATATTTTTTTCATTGATGAAGATATTTTGTTATCCGTTGAGTATGGAATTAAAGATAGATATAATGATTTGGCTAGAAAGATCATTTTGAATTATATTGCAAAATCTGATATCAAGTTTTTGAAGCATTGTGAGATTGCCAAACAAATGTTGGATAAGTTGCAGAATTTGTATCTTGGAGGAAATTTTCATTTTTAAGAAATGGAGAAAAATGAGAAGGATTCTACTTTTATTACAGTAACTAATATATCCTCCTCACAAGAATATGAAGGCACTAGTGATTGCATGATAGGTTGAGCATCAGTTTCAAAAATGATGAGCAATCCAAGGTGAAGGCACTAGAAGTTGAGATTCAAAGGCTCATGGCTGAAAATAAAGATCAATGAATGTTGCTGCAAACGTTTGATGAAAAGGAGTGTGCATTCAAAGAACAAATTTCATATTTGAAAACTCTGCTGCAAGTAGGAATGAAGAGTGAGATTGGAATGAGGAATAAATGCAATGAGTTGGAGGATGAATACCAAAATTTGAAGGCAGAATTAGAGAGGTTCGTATCTAGTGGTCAAGTTTTAACAAGTAAATCTGAAAATGTTGGAGCAGCTAGTGGTAGCAAGAAAATGGAGAATCAGCAACAAAATCACCAGGCATGCATGAAGTAGAAAAATAAGAAAGGATACCCAAGAAGATGAATAGAATTGGAAAGTGTTATAATTGTGGAATTTGTGGACCCATAGCAGCAATTTTCAGAAATGGAAAGATTAATCTCTCTCATCAAAAGGAGCAGCCAAAGAATAAGCAACATCAAGCATACATGCAAAGGAAATATCCATTTGTCAGTTATAATAGTCATTTTTCTGGTTATTGTTTCTCATGCAATGATTTTGGCCATAGGGTTGTTGACTGCAGAGCACATGCAAGGAATAAAAATCAGATCAGCAGAAGATATCAAGTTATTCCTCAGTTCCTTGGTCACATTAGATGTTTTTTGTGTGACAATATTGGCCATAAGGCCAAGGATTGCAAACTGCCCATTTGTTTCAAGAGATTCAATCAGAAAGAGGAAAATATGTAAGGTCATCCACACAAGAAGAAGAATAAGGATCAACAGTTGAAAGTTTGGAGGATAAAAGAGAAGCAAGGAACTTCCACCAAAAATCGAGGCTTGAATGGTCTCGGGGAGTGAATATGGTTGCATAATGAGTTGCATGGAAATCTTTAATTATGCAACTATATATGGAAGAGTTCATGAAGATAAATTTTCATATTGGAATATGTATGTGTTCAAGGGGAGTTGATGAGATTTGAAGTGCATTTTCATTTCATATCTAATTCTATTTGGTTTTAGTTGGAGAAACTATATGTTTTGGTTTTATTAATGCTAATGTTGATATGGAAACCATATATTTATTGTTATGTGAATTGTCTAGGTGTGATGGGGGATCATACATTTAGTGGGAGCATTGGTGCTTCCAAATGGATTTGCATTTGTTGGCATCATGCTCACTTTAGAGGAGTTTTGTAGTACTTATTTATCATGAGTGTGTTGCAGGAATGAATTTTTTGTTGTTGTTGTCATATAGTAGCAAGATAATATGTTTTGCATGATGTAGTTGATGCTTATGTTATATGTTGTCATGCATGTGTAGCTGCTATGGAGATCATTAGATATATTGGAGATAGTTCATCTAGAGTATGCACTTTATTGCTCATGTTTTCCATTCTAGATGTCTCATGTTGTTGCTCATGTGTTTTTGGATGGATGAGACATGAGGAAGATGATTGTTGTTGCTCATGATATTTTGATGCATGTTGATGGATGAGATATTGAATATTTATGGAGAGGATGAAATTATGTGTTGCTCATAATACTTTATTATTGGATATTATATTGTTGTTGATGTATATTGATGTTTTGTTTCTCACTCATTTACTGCATGTGACTTATTGATTGTATGGTTTTCATCTATGTTGAGGAGATGATGAGTTAGTGTTGCAAATAGTGATAAAATGCTAGATCTTATGCTATTGTTGTTGCTACTAACCATTCATGTGTTTCTCATGTTTTGAGCCGATGATGCATTATGTTTATGGTCGATGAGGATATATTTGATGTTATGCTATGTCATATTCCTATATTGTTGCTATCAGTTGATTTTGTTGTTGATGTACATGTGGTGCATGGTGGTTGCTAGTGTTTATCCTAATCTTGCTGCAGTATCGTCATTGTTGGGATGGTGATGGCCAAGGTGTTGAGTGGCCATGCACTAGCATATGGTTTGGATAGTGCTCCTATTGTTGCTACCATATTTGGAGAGCTTATGTCATAGCTCATGGAGCCCTTGTGTTTGATGGATATTTCATGTATTATATTTTATTGTTGCTGGCATATGGAGCATATTCATTACTCATTGTTTCCATGTACTCATGTTATTTTATGTCTTGGGCATGTATAGAAGAAAGCACCATTTTGTGCAAATGTAAAATCCAAGTACTATCATTATATCATCTTTTGGGCACATTGCTCATGGAGAGACCCTTGGTGCCTAGCATGTTTTGTCATTAGCTATGTATGGGTCAATGGAAGTCCAAGTCATGTATCATTTTGTATAGATTTGATGTAGCCCCACTATATTGGGTGCATGATGTAAACTTGGGTCCATAAAAATCATGGTTGGTGATAGGTGTAGAGGAGGCATATGTCAGTCCTATGTACTTATCACAAATATGTATTTTATCCATGAAGCATTGTATGTATTGTACTTCATTGTATATCTTCACTCAAAGTTAATTAGATTCATGGTCATGAGGAGTAGTCTCTTTCCTTTGGAAAGGAGGCTTATTACAGTACACAGAGTGTATGATTGCATCTTCATAACATGCTTAGGGGGAGCATGTTCAGTTTCAGAGATTGCATGGCATTGGTTAGAGACTTGCTAGTAGATGATTTCCTTGTTTTACATGCTTATCTTCCAGGAGAGACTTCTTTGGGTTGCATCAATATGGTTTTGAGTATGACAGGAGGGGTCCTACTCTCATCCCACATTATTTGGCATTGTAATTCAGTGTTTGTATGACCCTTTTCCATTGATGCCAAAGGGGGGTGAATTTGGATGGATAGAGAGCAACTTCAGTTGTTGGAAAGTGTATAGAGATCATGATTCCTCACATGTTGTTGAGGTTGACATCAATGCCAAAGGGGGAGTTCATTGGAATTGTAGTGTTGGAATTGATGTCAACGAGATCATGGCCATAGTGTTTTTGGTCATATGCATGTGTGATGAGTTCTTGGTTATGTATGTTTATCTTGATGGTCTTGATAGTTGGCATTGATATCAACTTACTTAAGGCATGTCTAAGTGGAGATGTTTTGGAGGATGAAATGAGATGGATTCATGACATGTTCTGTTGATTGGAGAGGTTGTTGTTGTAAGAGGTTGGATTGTTGCTCTAGTTGTTTCATATGTCTCTACATGTCTTGGAGACATTAGATTGCTACTACATGTGTTGAGGTGAGGTTGTATGCGTTAAATGTGCCTCTATTTGTGTTGGAGGTGCCTCTATCAATGTTGGAGGAAGTTATATGACATGATGTTTTTTCTAAATGAGTTAGAGATGTTGCTATGGGTATTGGAGATGTTTAGAGAGGTTGTGGTTATTTCTTGAGAAGATGGAGGTGTTGGTATTAGTACTAAGGTTGGAAGAATAGGTCTTTTATGTCATTGACTTGTTCTTAGCCTATTTCATCAATTTTAGACTTGACACATAGGTTTGGAGGAGTGATCATATGTTGAAGAAGGTGTTCCATCAATTGGTAGAGATTTTGGACTGAAGATCCATTGGTTTCTTCATCCTTAGCCCTAGTCGAATGGAGCCAAGCCTGTGGGAGCGACTAAAAATACCTAGTCGCATGGAGACACACCTATGGGAGAGGCTATGATGTTCCAGTCACATGGAGATAGTGTCATGCATGCGACCAAGCATTTTCACGAGTTTTTCTTCTAATTTCTCACATTGATCAGCTAATTTTTGTATTGTGGCGACATTCTTTTTCGAAACTTTTCAGTTTATGGTCGAAAAATTTCGTGGGACCTCCAGAAGTTATTTAAAGTTGAAAATATAAAAAGGGAAAGTGGAGTTAGTGGTTGATATATTCAATGAGCTGAATCTAGATCAAATCAAACGTATGAACAGGATTTTTTAGCTCAGTAGTTCTTTGTAATTGCTAAGTTGAGCACTTGAGTTCATCCATGTGTTGGAGAAATTTCATTGCTAGTATCGTTGATTTTCTAGTTTTGTTGAGTGGATGTGTGTGTTGAGAAGAGAGTGAAAGCTGCATGAATTGTCTAACGGTAACATTTTTTTATGCAATTTGCAGTTGTAGCAATAGATAGCTTAAATATGTTTCATACATTATCTATGTGAAGTGAGTAGAAGATGAAATATGTATTGGAGATGTGATTGGTGATATTATGTGATAGATAGTGGAGCATTTGGAAATTGTGGTCTCCTATTTTATTCTTCATATTTTGTTAGAGCTTTTGATCCAGACTAATGGTGTTGTTGTGATGTTCAATCTTGAGCGAATTGGAAGCCTAGTTTGAAAATATATTAAACGAGGCTCACATGGAGGAAGTGAAGGCACAGAGGCTTCAAAGAAATAGTGATTTGGAGGATTCAATAGAATGAAGAGGTTTCTCCATACAATAGGAGTTGGATATTCCAATGGGAGTTGGGTGAGGATCATTGATCGTGGGAGCCTTCAGCGGATGGTAGTTAGTAGATATGAGAGAGAAATAGTTTCCTGTCGTATAGATGTTAGCATACTATGAAGGAAGCCAAATATTTCGGCTTATGGTTGTAAGTTGATCCATGTATATTTTTCAAAAATTAATAAAATATTAAGCAATGCAGCAGCAGCAAGGGTGGTGTTTTTCCCAATGAAGGATTTTCCACGAGAAATATTTGTGTCTTTTGTGTTGAATGCTTGCATGGTTTTACTTGTATTTGATGCTCTAATTTCCGTATGTGATTCAACTTATACATGATTAAAAGGAATTAATTTCGAAAAAAAGTTTATAATTGCTCACACTACTAATTTATCCCCCCCCCCCCCCCCCCAACCACCCCCCCCCCCCCCCCCCGTCTCAGTAGTGATCTAGTTTCCAACAACTCATACATTTGGAAATGTCATTCTTAGGGATTTGTGTAGGGATGATGACAACATGTTCATGGATGTGGATTGATATTTTTTGTATTCCTATTGACCAGATGCGACAAAATGGCCTATAACAAATTCCCCCTTAAAGCAAAAAGTCAGAAACGGTAGTTGATGATTGAATTGCTTTACCTTGTGACAAGTTTGGATCAAGAAAAGCAAGTCGAGACCATCATCTGTTATAATACATTTTCATCATGATATATTTCTTTAGAGAGGCATACCCATGCTTAGCACATAAGCTACCATTACATGTAAAATAATCAAGAAGTTCCGTCCACTGATGAAAAATTGTGGGCTCATGATTAGATGATTGTATGTATGATCATAGTTATCATACTTTTTAATATTTCATTAATCCTGAAAGTGCATCCTGGATGGATGAAACTAGATTTGGGGTCTTCTATCTCATTCACTCAATCGTCCAATGTACGAGTCTAACCATGCGAATAAATGAGTTGGAGTTGAACATGGTCGACACCATCTGATTACTAGCCAATGGTGTAAGTCATTAACAGACATGAGAGAAACCATCAATGATGTTAATGGTTCTCAAGATACTGTAGTAAATATGTATGGTGTGAATGAATGAGTTGAATTCAAACACCACATAGAAATTTTTGATCGAAGCCAATGATGAAGACACATCATCGAGAGCGAGGAAAGTTGCCAATGATGTATGCAAGCTCCGAGGTGCCCAAGGGAATTTCTAAGTCAACTTCTTGGATAATGAGCTAATGTCGACAGGAAGTGACTCATTGTAATAGGGCCTTGATGTATCTCCCATCAATGACAATAAATTGGTATCAAGATTAGACAAAATGATATTGATGTGGAACTGGTTCAGGAATGGCATACATGAATGAAGGCTTACGAGTATTGTTGTAGATATCAACTAAAGGACTTCTCTTGAACATATCGGTGACACTTCATGGAATGGGCAACATTGACCCAAAATCGAATGTGGAGGCACTGATATGGTGTGATGAACCAAAAAGACAAGAATATTCCCCATACCAATGATCACGGAGATGAAGTGAAAGAGTGTCATGTTCAAGAGTGACTCACTACCAATAATAGGTAAAGTACCCTGTTTTCCCAATTTCCCCAACCATTTCTGGTCGATGCCTCTTTATTTTTGACAAGCTTGAGGAAGATAACATATGGTTGATCTGTAAGTTCATCCTTCATATGAATCCTTCTGAGTATCTTTAACGAACCCTAATAAGAAATGGTTCAGTCCCATCATGTTCAATGAGTCCATCATTATTTAATGTTTTTACGAGTCCAATGAAGGTGAAACTCGCCTCCTTTTTCATGTTTAGAGAGTTTGAAAAAGAGGTGAAAAATAAAATTCCAAAGGTTCCTTTTCACAAAGTTGTCTCTTGAGTCTGAGAAGGCAGAAAACGATACTCAGGAGAACCTCTTAGCCATGTTCGACTAAGATATTCATTTTTCATAAATAGTTTATCTCAGTCTGGAAAAGGTTTAAACATATATTGAGTAAACATCTTTTCATTTACTTTAACAAGTTTGAAAATGCAAGTGCTTGACAATATTTTCATGTTTTGGGAGTCTGAAAGTGGGCTCCAGGAGGTTCATTTTTCGTAAGTTTACATCCCAAAAAAGCAATAAAAGTATGCTCTTTTGTCAAAATTATTTATTTCAATTCAAACATCATTAAAATTCATCAAACAAATGCTAACCTACTCAAAACATCACCAAAAAGATTAAAAATATCTAATACATAGTAAAATTAGGTCATATTTAGGTCAAAATAATAAAATATTAATAAAATAATCATGAAAATTACCATAAATAGGAAAAAAGTAATTTCATTCTTACCATTTTACATTCTACCTCTTGGGGAGTGAGCTCTGAATGTTTTTTGCCCCCGATCTTCTGCAATTGATTTTGGCCAATCCGGTGGATCATTTCAAGTGTTGTCACTTCCAGGTAGGAGATCTCACCTTGCTCTATCTTTTTACGGTTCCATTTTTACATTTCATGCATATTTTTTCTAGTTTTGGGTGACCCAGGGTTTTAATTTTTCACCTTAGATCCACACACCCTAGCAATGTCAAAAGATGTGTTGGGAAAGCAAAAAATTCACTATGGAGGGTGTTGCAGTGCATTGTCCCCCTTTAGTGGGGTGTGCTTACTGCATTTCCAAAAAATAATTACTTGTTTCACTCAAAATTTTCTCAGTTTTTTTGCATGAGATTCACTCTAATGATTCTTATTGTCATTTTCCAAGTTTCCATCGAAAAAAATGGCTCTAAAATGGTGAGAAAGAGAACACAAATAACAAGAAATAAATGTTGCTAATGATCCAGCCACCATCCACAAATTGAGAAATTGTGGGCTTCTAAAATTATTTTGGCTTCATGGGATGAGGTAACAGATGGATTTATTAGAGTATCTTGTTCGAGAATGGGATGTTTAGGCATAGTATTTCAGGCTTGGAGCATGTTGTGGCCTAATCTTTCCAAGCAAATGATGAAGACTTTCTAACTCTTGGGTTCTAATGTGGAAAAAATTACTTATTTTTATTCAAATATAGGGTCTTGAAGTATCACTCGTGGGTTTAATGCAAGTCAAAGAGAAACTCATTGCTTAGTGGGAGGTTTTTAATTTTTTGGCAAATTCTTAAAAGAAAAAACCTTACTGTAAGAATTTTTCAATTCTCAAGTTTCAGGTAGAAAAGTTCATTTAAAAGCATCAAGGCTCGAGGACCAAGTCTTTTCTATATATATATTCTATGATATATATAAGCCAGCATATGCCAATAACTGAAGTCAAATCCAACGCAAATACAAGGCACTAATATGGAGAATCCCACAATAAATCACAGATGGTGATGGGCCTTCAAATTAGACATAAATTAAGGCCCATTTGACCATCCTTCGACACATTAAACCTATGTTTTTGCATTAGATAATGTATTTTTAACTTTAATATGTTCATTGGGAAGGTTTATGGATAATTTCATATTTGTGCCTAATATTATTTATTTTTGTGGAATATTATGAGAATATTGGGCAGATTATGAAGATTTGGAGGAGTTATAATTTAGGTACTTGCTCCCTACTACACGAGGATCAATATTGAATAATAAATAAATAAAAATATCATGAAATCATGCACAAATTCTGGAGCTCCATGATTGAGAAAATCTATGAATGTTTTCCCTGTCATTTAATGCAGATTCCTAGTGTTGGGAACCAGATCCACTATTTGAGGGATTTTGGAGGGGAAAGTTTCCTCCTTTCATGGGGAATGCTTCCAAATCATTTGTATAAGTACCAAGTCTAATTTTCCTCTAAGGGTTGATTTTTATTAGTCTTCTTGTGGAGAGAACTCGTATTTTTTCAGCTCCACTGTCATTTCTTGCAGGGATGTAATTGTATTAATGGAAATAATGAAGATTGGTGCCATGTTCAGCTTCTAAATCTTGGTCTCCTCCATAGGAATCTGAGTTTCCTTGTGCTAAGCTATCCTAGGAGCCTAAGAGACCTTTTATATAAGTTACTTTTCTTATTTTCACTTCTTATTCTCATGCATCTCTTGTTCTTGTTTTTTTCCTATTTCTGCATTTAGTATTAATGATTTCTTGTTGTATGATTGGGTTAAATGGTTGAATTAATTTCTTCTTCAGGATCAAAAGCATAATTTAATCCTTTCAACAACTTTGGAAAGGTGATATTAATCATTGATCTACTTGGATTAGTTTTCGTATTCGCAAATCTAAATTTCTAGAAGTCCCTTGTGACAAATAGTGGTAATTTTCTGCTATTTTTTAGAACATGCTAATGAGATTAAATTGATTTGATTCCACTTGAATTATATCATAAAAATATTCAGATTAATAACAAAATTTACCCGATTTCATTTTCAGTTGATGAGGTTAAGCATTTGATAGATTAACTAGCTCACTAGTTCTTGAATTTCTAGATTTTAGGCTAGTAATTTTCTGTTATTTTTTAGCATGTGTTAACAAGGGTATTGTTAGTGATTCCACTTGGAATAGGGACTTAAGAAATCCTATTCAATATAAAAAAAAAAAATTCCCATACAATTTTTATTTGATTTACTTGGTCATTCAGTGAATGATATCTTCCCGTATCAAATTTGTAACTTCATGTAGCAGCTACCTGTAACTTCCTGTAGCACTCTTCCAGCATGTATATACTTGCCCATATTTGCTCAAAAATATTGGTTTGTGTCCCTTGGGTTTTAATAATAACCCCTAGGCTCTAAATCAATGGTTGATTAGGAATAAAGACCACCTAGAAATTTCCTTTTTACCCCTACAAAACATCTCAACCATTTGGGTTAATGGACAGATTTGTGAATTGGATAATACAATAATGATTTTCTTAATTTCCACCTCCAATGAACTCTATCAATGGATCTAAACTCTTTTAAATGTAATGATTTATATTTATTTCATGATATTTACTTTATGCAACTATAATAGGTTTGATTTCCTTGTTTTTTCCTTCCTACAATAGGTTAAGGTTTTCATTTCGAGCATTTCCATTTCTGCAATTAGTTTAGGATTTGATTACATTCACTCCAATACATCATAACAGTGAGATAAGGATACATTGTATGTTGCACATATAGTTCTGATACCTCTTAAGTTTGTATGAACCCCGGGTTGATAATTAAAGTTGGTAGCCTTGAGAGTTGCAGCATTCTTGTTGCAATATTGAGGCCTTTCACTTTTTCGCGTTGTTGTCAAGATTCAGGTGTCAAAGTATGCATTGTTTTCTTCCTTAATTGATTCATTTCTTTTTTCTTTTTGAAAAAAAAAAAGAAAGAAAGAAAAAACAAAAAACAAAACAAAACAAAAAACAAAAAACAAAAAACAAAACAAAACACAAAACACAAAAAACCAAAAAACAAAAACAAAAACAAAAAAAAAAACAAAACAAAAAAAACAAAGCAAAACAAACAAAACAAAAAAGCAAAAACAAAAACAAAAACTGCATTAGGCATCTTTCATTTCAAGGACATAAAATTGCATTGCATTAGAATTCTTATTCAAAAAAAAAAAACTCTAGCACCACCCCCCCCCCCCCTCCTCATTTGATTGTGTGGTGCAATAAGAGCCACATCACCATCCACTTTTGCAGGTAGTAGAAGAGGAGGTGACAGAGAAGGTAGGAGAAATGGATGGAGATGATGACAATGAAGAAGATCCTATTGGATTTGCCATTCAAGATATTGATATCGGTGTGCATATGAAGAACATCCATCCATCTTTTCTGTTAAGAAATTTACTGCATAATATAAATAATTACTGAGAGGAATATATATAAGAAAATAACCAGCAACAACCATAAACACATAAACACACACGTTTATCCGAGAAAACCCCAAATCCGGGGAAAAACCCAAGCATAATAAAATTTCATTATCCTTGGCCAAAACTCTGGCCAATCTGGCCAAGTGAGCCTTCACCGCTCACCTCCAGGCCTTGCATTACAATGAAGTCCTTCTAGCCTTTTATAAGCTCCATTACATATAATACCATGAGAAAAATACTATGGGTGCACAATACCATGTGCTTCAAAACCATCACTATCTAACCTGGTCAACTTTGACTCTATCCTGAGTCAAGTTTACCTAACAATCCCCCCTTAAACTTGACTTGGGGTTCCTTGACTAACTCCAGCCAAACCTACTAAGTGAGACAATCCCTCTCTCTAGCTCTTACCCCCCTCGAAGTTTTTACCCGGGGTATTGTTAACCCGACATCCCACTATCATCTAGGTCTAACCCACACTTTACCGATGATCACCGAGGGGTACACATGCCTTACCAGGTTTTACAGTAGTATGCCCATTTACATGCAATAATTTTGACTTCATTAATTTTTTTATTTTTTTTTGCTACTGAGATTCTGATCCATCCTCTCTCAATTTGATTTGCTCAAAAACTTCTATCAAACAGCTCCAATTACGAGCCCGACGAGAACCTTGTAGATTCCAGCACCGGTGGCCTGACGTAGCAAAAAACGAACAATTTTCGAAGCAGCATGAACAATTTTCTTCTGCTGACTTCTTTAAATAGCCACATGAATCCCAAACAATTCGTCAACATGTTCCAAACCAGTAAATATTGCAAATGCACTGCGATCCCTGGCAGTTACAACACTATCTTCCGCACATTCTCCTCGAGGTTCTTCCGCATATGATTGTTCCACCATTATTTTCCAGACCTAGATTTGGACAAAGGCTGCATTGATCTCATCAGGCACTATAAACCCCTGGCATCAAATAATCCCTTTGAAGACAATATCTGGCTCTGATACCATTTGTTAAGAAATTTACTGCATAACATAAATAAGCACTTAGAGGAATATATATAAGAAAATAACCAGCAACAACCATAAACACATAAACACACATGTTTATCCAGGAAAACCCCAAATCCGGGGAAAAGCCCAACCATAATAAAATTTCATTATCCTTGGCCAAAACTCTGGCCATGTGAGCCTTCACCGCTCACCTTCAGGCCTTGCATTACAATGAAGTCCTTACAGCCTTTTATAAGCTCCATTACATATAATACCACGGGCAGAATACTATGGGTGCACAATACCATGTGCCCCAAAACCATCACTGTTTAACCTGGTCAACTTTGACTCTATCCTGAGTCAAGTTTACCTAACATTTTCTTCCAAACATTCATAGTCTAAGGTCAAAGGATCCAAAAACCTTTCTATTTGAATTTGAAATTGTTTGTAGATCTTATGGTTACTTATTAAACACTCAAAAATTGAGATTGTTTCTGGCAACATTGAAGAATATATCTCTTAAATGGTTCATGAGTTTAAGGACTAATTCAATAAGATCATGGAATGATATGAAAAATATATTTCTAGAAAAATATAAATATCATGATCTTAAAGAAGAAATATTTAGAATGAATCAAAAAGAAGATGAGAGCCTTAAGTATATAAGAGATAGGTTCATGTATAATGTAAAGAGAGAAAAATTACATCATTTAAGACCTGACACACTAAAAACCCTCTTACTTAGAACAATTAGGGATGAGTGGATTGATCTCCTTGATCTCATGAGTAAAGTTGATGTATACCAATTATCATTTGAAGAAAATTGTGAAACATGCAAACACATATCAAGAGGAAGGGAAAGAGTAAGTAAATCAACATCAAAATCTATAAGTCAAGCTAAACTTGGAAATTTGTTTGACAACTATAAAAAAAAATAAAAAAATAAAAATCTTAGCAATCTAGGAAAACAAGTAGAAATGTTAAGAATGCAAGATGAGGAAAAAGAAGATTTTGATATTTGTATTGTCCATGCAAAATCACATGATTTTAAATATTGCATGTTGGGCATGGAATCCCCCCAAGGCATGTTTTGGGGCTCAAAGCCCAAGTTTTGACCTAATCTTGTTGTAAAAGCTCTGTGAATTACAGGCACAAGGAACGAAAGTATAATAGAGTCACTGGGTTGTCCACCCTAGTTTTTGTAATGTAATGTCAACTGGATAGACCTACCCATGGTCCTTGGACCATGGAATTGTATAAATAGAGCAAGGCTCTAAGTGTAAAAGATAACAAAAAGAATAAAAGCATGAGAAGTCTAAGGGATTGGATCGAAGTGTAAAGTGTGTCTGTGGGTCAT
Source organism: Pinus taeda (assembly GCA_000404065.3). Classification (NCBI taxonomy): domain Eukaryota; kingdom Viridiplantae; phylum Streptophyta; class Pinopsida; order Pinales; family Pinaceae; genus Pinus; species Pinus taeda. Next base: position 102,133 of record APFE031548126.1, read on the forward strand.
AGAGTAGGAGAAGGCTCTACAGCTGAGTGCGCAGAGGCCTAGTAGTCTGCAACTGAGTGCGCGGACCCCTGCAACTAAGTGTGCAAGGCAGGTCAAGTCTATAACCATTGGAAGAATCAATAAAGAGAAGTTTCGCTATAATTTTGTGTATCTTTTCCTGTTTTAATGCATGATTGGATATAATTTGCAAGTATACTATTTATTTACTGTGCGAACTTGTATGAATGTTTTATATTGTTAAGTATAATTTAAGCTATTTAAGTAAGCGAATGTGCTTAATTAATACTGGAAGGTAAATCAGATATCGGGTAATAGCATAGAGCACGGCACAAACCCTGGTTAGGGTTGCGTGAAGGCAGGGTATCAGGGTGCGAGGAATGAAAGGTGCGCGAAGCCACCTGCGCATAGGAATAAACAAAGGACCAGTTAAGCCTCTCATACTATGGGTGAGATCTCAGTCCGCGCTCCGCGAACTATTGCCGAAAGGGCCAATAGTACAGGGATTTGTTTTCCTAATTAACTCCGAACCTGGGTCAAGCCCCAACAAGCCAACAAATGGTTTCATTGTCGGGACCGGGATCTGCATAGAGATGTCTGATGTTGTATCATTGGAATCCAACAAAGAAAGGAATTGAAGAGTGGTTGGACAGAAAGATTCACGAGTTTGCGGCGCAAGAAAACAGGAATTTGCGACTATCGAAGGAAGAGTGGTTAGATTGCTACTTGTATACGGAGATCCACGAAATTTTCTTTGCATCCTTCCCTACTGAGTTGTACGAGTGGATTGCGAAGCTAGCAGATAGCCAAGGAAGGTGTAAACTCGAAAAACCTACTGTGTGGACTCCAGAATTGGTGCGCAGACTGGAAGCATCAAAATATAAGATCATGTGCGTTGTCGATCACTAGCTCGATCGAATCATAGGAGGATTCATCAATGAGTTCATGGTAGATACTTCAGTCAGCTATAGCGAGGCGGAACGACGCTTCCTCAAGGGACCGCGAGGTAAGTACGTTAAATCTTTGAACACTTGGATTAAAATCCTACTGTGTGAAAAATGTGTTATGAAAATAAATTGATGTTTGGGGCTACACGGAGTGGGAGAATCTACAAAAATGAAGGTAGCACAGAACTAGAAACTAACCCCTTGATTTCACCTCCACGAGGGGGCGAATAAGAGCTCACGAAGGTTTCGCCAAGAAGTGTGATCAATCTGATAAGGTATATAATTCCATGCATACCACCCCCACCCACACCACCACCAGTTTCACCATCTTCACCCTCGACTTCGCCCATACCACCTCCGCCACCGTCGCGAAGTAGTATGGCCAGCGCAATAAAGCTACCAATGTTCAACGAAGTAGCGAATGAGGATCCAGACCAGTTTTGGTTCGTGATAAAAGTTGTATGGTAATCACAGGGTGTCATGGATGACAATATAAAGAAAGCGACATTGGTTAGCGCACTGACCTGGTACATTAAGCATTCAAATGACAATCCAAATGTGAGGATAGCAGATATCTAAGCTACACTAAACAAAGAATTTAGTAGGCCAAAATCAGAGGCACAGTCGATCATTGGATTCAAGGAAATCACAATGCTACCAAGAAAAACCCCATGGGAGTTGGATCAAAGACTGAAGTGCACAATTCACGAAGCAAACATGACCTTAACAGATGGGCAACACCGCGAATGGTTTGTAGCATCATTAGCACTGCATCTATGGAACGCGTTGTCGCAACAAAGGCTAACCACTCCAGCTAAGGCTTTGGAGGTCATGATGAGATTACACGAGACTCTGATACAAGATCCTAACCTAGGATTTCAATAGATTCATGCGCGATTGAAAAACTTGTGCCTGGAGATGCAGAGTTTGAAACGAGACAGGACAGCCCGCCTAGAGATGCGTGATGAGGTATGGTGCATAAAATGCAAGGGTCAGGGACACGACAAGGATCACTACCCGGTGTTCGCGAATTACCTTGCAGGAGGAGGGCCAATGCCACTAAGACCGAAGGCACAAGAAAGACCAAGAGCAGTGCCTACACTATAGTGCGTGATTTGTCAGATAGGAGGAAAGAATGCTACAGATAACTACCATTTATTGCAAAAGTATACGCATAATTCACAGTAGTTGTTCTGTAATTTCTGTAGATCAGTAGGACATAATGAGCGCACCTATAGAAGTTATGAGATGATGATGGATTGAACTCCTATCTACATAGTTTAGGCCAAAACGCGGCCCCTTGACCAGAATTTAGGGATGGCGCGAACCGGATTTCAGAGGCACGGAGGAGGCCGAGGTGGAGGGGGACCAGGAAGAGGTTGTTGACAACTGATATGTTACAATTGCGGAGGGCCAGGGCATTATGCCCGCGATTGTATGAATCCAATGCGACCATCATCCTTGTATTGTATGTCGTTTGACCATGGGATGGAGGATTGTCCCACATTGATAGTGAGGTTGCCCGATAAAGGAGCACTATAGCCTCCCCCAACTCAGAACCTGCAAATTATGAGGCTTGAGCCATGCGAGGGAGACCCTAAAGTAAATATCATGCTCCAAAGTGGTATTACGACAAGGGATGACAAAGGGAAGCAACCTGAAGAAAGCACCTGGATTCACAAGGCTCCAACGAAAGAACCAAAATTTGATTTGGAGCACGTTAAGGAGACATTCGTGGAAGCTAAGAGGAGCTTCACTGATGCACCACTTCAGAAAGTAAAGACAGACTAGAGTCGGAAATGGACCCGTCGATGCTCACTACGTTCTTGGATACATGCATGAAGTTGTTGCACGATAGCAAGGTTGTAAAGGGGCTGCAACAACTCATAACTAGATGCACTGGGACCGAGCCAGGAGAACCACGCGTAGTCCAAAAGCACACGATGTGAACAGGAAGGGAGATGAGATTGACCGCGTAGATGAGGGAATATGAGATGGACCAAGTGATTCTAGATCCAGGATTGGACGCGAACGTTCTACCAAAGTAGACATGGGAATGCATGGGCAGGCCTACACTGCAATGGTCTCCTATCCAACTACGAATGGCGAACCAGCAAAAGATCCTACCTATGGGGAGGTTGCAGGGAATCACAGTAAACATCGAAGGAAAAAGCGCACTAGCAAATTTTGAAGTGATAGATTTTGTTGATGACAACAATCCTTACCCCATGATATTGGGAATAGATTGGGCCACTGACATGAATGGAGTGATAAATCTAAAGAAGCGCAAGATGATCTTTGAGAAAAAGTCTCTATGTGTAGTGGTACCTTTAAACCCTACAAAAGGATCGCGCTACACAGAGCCAGTGCGTGACTATGATAGCGACGATGACTTAGATTGCATCTACAAGATAATCGCGTAGGAGCAAGATTGGGTAAATCCAACTGTGGATGGCCGAATCTCATGGGAGCACAAAAGCTCCTGCACATCAGATTCTGAAGAGGAGATAGAACAATGGCAGAACTGGTTACACGAGATAACCACGCTCAACTATAACATGATGACAAGGTCATTGAGCTACGTAGCAACAAAGGTCAGAGATCTGCCTACGTATGATAGGTTAAGCGAGGTGGATGACTTACTGAACAAATTTGAAAGAGAAGTACCAGAACATAAGCGTTTCAACACTCTGAAATGGGTACTGCGAGCTACGCCCACAAGATGGTGGGGTACGCACCAACGAAGTTTTGAGGATTGGTGCGAATGCATAAGGATGATGCACATGCAGTTTGGGAATCCTTAGATGCAATTCAAAGACAAGTATGATAGATGAACCAGCCCGCACACCCACCTAGACAGGTGCATACAGGAATATGGTGTGAAACCTGCACGAATGCACACCATCCTCGTGGTAGGAGATACAATCAGTAAGCAGGTGTAGGTAATGCAATGGTGCGAATGACCTCTCTGATTGGGACCACAAAGTATGGAAATACCAAGTGCATAGAAGAATATCCACGCATAAGATTTTAACAAAGTATGTGAAGCACTAAACAAGGTCCATAATGTGAAGTGAACTAACTGGGACCTACATGTACCAGCAATTCTATGGGCTTATCGGACCACATGCAAGAACCTCAACGCGCAAGCACTACCAAGGCTAGAGTATGAAGCAACTATTGTAAGCCCTATAGTACTTGGAGAGCTTAGACCAAGCATGATATCACCAGTAGCTACAATGGTTTGGAGAACCTTGGAAGCAGAAATCCAACAGGGAAATTTTAGACTCCAAGAACTTGAAGAGCAAAGGGTACAATTAAGGAAGAAAAGTGCTCTGGTGGACGCGGAAGTCAAGAAGTTGGAGGATGAAATAAAGGAAGAGTTTCTCGGAAAAAAGACCAGGGTGATAAGGCAGGATGCATACAATCAAGATGATAGGTTTAAGACCTATCACTGCGAATTGATCAGTTTGATGCCTTGGCTTGGACCGCACATTACTAAGTGAATCAACTAGGGTAGTACGTTACAGATGGTAAAGTACGCGATGCCGACCGTAACAGTAAAAGGTGGGTATTTTCTAGGAAACATGATAGATAACAAGATGAAACTTTACACGGGTGGTGCGACCACTTAACTGGCCGAAGGAAGTATAGTCTTAGCGCTCCAAGTAGTTGAAAGGGAGCACGGGGCTATAAATTATTCTGCCCAGGAGTTGCGCGATGTTGGAGCTGCGCGCAGAAGCAAGGAATCACAAGGTCCGCGACCGTGCATAGGGGGTTGTGCTGCCGCGCGATTTGACCAGAACGTGACTGTTGAAGTCACTATTCATGATGGGATGCTCGACTTGAGACCAAATGGAGCGGGCGGTAGGCATTTAAGACGCGATTTATGGGCAAGATTTGGGAAAATTTGCCGCCAACGGACCATTAATGAACCGGATTTGGGGGGAGAAATAGAATTCAAATTCAAAAAGTGCTATAAATTACAATGGGCTGCCCAACAAACAACAGTTGGTCATTTGCGAATTGAGTTATTGAGAAGAGCCCTGATTGTTGTGTGTCAAGTGTTGATTGAGCCCCTGAGTTCGCGAGTGCTAGATTTCTGGACAGATACAATGGCAACAGTTGAGGATGTTATGGAGATAACCGAAATGACCGTCGAGGAGGCCGCATTGTCCCTGACTATGGGGCATGCTCCGGAAGGTGCCAGGATTGTGGCATAAATCTTGAAATCACCACGCATGCCAAGACCCAAGAAGGAAAAACACGCAATGGTTCTCGTACATGTGTCCCCACGGAACCCACTACGCACCAAGCTGTCAATGGAGGAGAAGGGGAAAGTCGTCACCATAGAGACCGATGAAGAAGAGGAAGACCTGGAGGACCTAATCATCATATAAGATGAGGATGAAGGCATGGAGGAGGAAACTTAGCCTGTGCATCCTCTGACAAAGTTTCCTGCCCATGTCCCCCCGCGAAAAGGAAAGGCTAAAGTTCCCAAGGACCTGGATGTGACCAAGAGCTTGCTCCAGACCCCGCTCCTCCTAGAAAACATTATTTTTTAGGGCACGCACATGGGATGAGTGTCAAGCCTAAAATTTGAAGATTGGGACCTCGCTAATCACAAGAATTTCCCTCACCTTGAGACCACTCACCTCATGAAACCCAAGCAGAATACGGCGATGGCAGTTACATAATTAGAGCCGCAAAAGTGGTTACGTAGAGTGGAAAAGGCTGGGTTACTAAACCTGCTCTGGGTATCACATTTCTACCATGCCTCAATAACCATTTTCATCATCAGGCAACTGCTCTTCCTGGTGCATGATATGTGTTTGTGGCTAGAGGAGCCCATCCCCATCACGGCAGACTTGATTCACCACATCTCCCAGCTTCCATGCAAAGGAGAGGACCCCGCGAACATCTAGGAGGGGAAGAGCAGTGACTTGGCCATCGCGGAGGCCATGAAGAAAAAATACAAGTTGTCAAAGAATAAAAGGGGCTATGCCATATCCAGCATCAGTGACAAAGTGGTGAAAGTGGCAACCCAAATACTGGCTGGTAAGGTTATGCGCAAGTGCCGCACAGATGAAGTACCCACGCCAGTGGTCACACTAGCTAAGCAGTGTGTAGAGGGGGTCTAGTTTAACTGGTTCGAGTTCCTCTGCAAGGAGTTTTTAGAGAATTTCCACGAAGCTCAGGAACAGGACAAAACGTTCCACTATGCATGGCTTCTGCTTTCCATAGTGCTCGTGGCAAGGGAATTACCAGAGGATAGTTAATTCCCCATAATTGACAGGTACCTTCCAGAGGCCATGAAGTATGCTACGTCGTGGGCCATAAAGTATGACAGGAGGATCCACGACAACAAAATATTATGGGTGTTCATGGAGATGAACCTCAGAATGGAGATCAACTGCAAGCCGCAGTTGTCGCCCACTATCTACAATGGCCTGCATATTTTTGCGGAATCTAAGCAAACATCCACAACATTTACATCAGAGCGCGTAGAGACCCAACCAAAGACTGGGTAAATTTACCCTTCATAGCCACAGATAACATCATTTTTAACGTACTGGAGGCATGGCTGTCGGAGCGGCACACCCCAGACATCACAGAGATAAAGAAGTTAGTGGCACAAAGAAAGAAAGATGAGGCCAAGTTGTGCATCGCACAGTTAACCGAAAAACGAAGGAAGGAAGCAGCGACAACAGAAGTGTGGGTAGCACAGGATGTTGCATAGATAGCACTTGAGCAGGAATAGGTCATAGTAGCAGTGGCAGCACAGGAGGTAGTCGCGAAGGAGCACAAGGACCAACCGTCACCTTCGCATGGGAACGAAGTAGAGGAAGAAGAGGAAGGCATGGACGCATGAATAGCATCAACACAGTTAAAGCGCCTACACCCAGCCGAGCGAGCAAGGTCGCATAAGAAGGTCAAGGCATCGAAGTTGTCGATTGACCCGATCACCCTAACCAAGGGTGATCTGCACAACATTGGTGAGAAGGTGTGTGATGTCACCTCTGAGGCCCTCCAAAATTTCATGCAGGAGAACCAGATTGTGTTGGGGACCCTCAGAGCACAATTACTAGAATTGCAGGTACGCCCTCCTCAGGCTGGTATCTTTTCAACTAGCCTCGCAGTTGGAACAAGGAAACAAAATAGATGTTGCGTGCACAGATGACGAATACCATAGTGCTGCCAGAAGGGGCACTAGTGACAACAATGAGGATGACAGGGCTATGGTTAGTGCACTAAATGGTCTCGGTATCAACATATCTGCACTCTCGCAAGAGACCTTATATGTTTTACAGGATGGGATAACGGCTGAGATGCAAGCTAGGGAGAGCCACGCCCTGCAAATCCTCAGCGAGCAGAAAATCAATATGGTACAATTGAGCTTGCAGTGCAATGAAGTGGTGTCACAGAATCAACAACTAGAATAGGTAATAGATGACACTTTCCAAAGCGTCCCAGAGCTGGCCATCCCAACAAACATGCTAGTAGAGGCGTGGATCCATAGGTTAGGAGCATGGGTACGTGAGGCGAGGGAAGAAATGATGAAGGTTCAGCTGGAGTTAAACCTTTAGATCATCGAGCTATGGTTAAAGGCGCAGCCGTCCACCACCCCCCGCGAAGCTCAGAGAATAGTGTACTCGTGCTATTACAGCACGACTGGAGGAAATTAGCAGTGCAATGCAAGACTGCACCAGCATGTTGGAGGAATCATTTGTGGTCCTCACAAGAGGACCCCAACATCCAGCGCTTAGAGACAGAAGCGCGAGAACTCCAACAGCAATATGACAGCGTCAAAGGAACTGCGTAGACGGTGGTCCTCACTCAGAGGCTCACGCCGATGCAATAGGCTAAAGCACTGAAAGAACAGGTGGACACGGCACGACACAAGGAAGCAGTCCTGAAGGCACGCGTTCAGCCTTGGATCGATGAGACCTTCACCATCACAACAAAAATTGAAGGCAAGCTCACACAAATGCATGGGATGCATGCGTTAATACAGAGAAGCACTTCTGACATAGAGGTCTCGGAACAACGTATGCAGCAGATCCAGGAAGCAGCAACTCAATGTGTTGTTGACCTTGCCATAGCGCGAGAGCAGTTAGAGGGACTCCGTGCAAAGATCTCCGCGCCAACAGAGTGACTCGATGGCAAGTCATGATGTTTGTGTTGGAGGGTTATTGGGCATGGAATCCTCCCAAGGCATGTTTTGGGGCTTAAATCCCAAGTTTTGACCGAATCTTGTTGTAAAAACTCCACGAATTGCGAGCGCGGGGCGCGAAAGTATAATAGAGTCACAGTGTTTTCCACCCTAGTTTTTGTAATGTAATGTCAATTGGATAGACCTACCCATGGTCCACGGACCATGGGATTGTATAAATAGAGTGAGGCTTTAAGTGTAAAGATAACAAAAAGAATAGAAGCATGAGAAGTCTAAGGGATTGAGTCGAAGTGTAAAGTGTGTCTGTGGGTCATAGAGTAGGAGAAGGCTCTGTAGCTGAGTGCACAGAGGCCTAGTAGTCCACAGCTGAGTGCGCAGGGCAGGTCGAGTCTGTAACCTTTGGAAGAACCAATAAAGAGAAGTTTCGCTATAATTTTGTGTATCTTTTCCTAGTTTAATGCATGATTGGACATAATTTGCAAGTATATTGTTTATTTACTGCATGAACCTGTATGAATTTTTTGTATTTTTAAGGATAAATTAAGACATTTAAGTAGACAAAGGTGATTAATTAATACTGGAAGATAAATCAGATCTCAGGTAATAGCATAGAGCGCAGCATAGCCCCCGGTTAGGGTTGCACAAAGCTAGGGTATCAAGCCGCGAGGAATGAAAGGTGCGTGAAGCCACCTGCGCACAGGAACAAACAAAGGAGCAGTCAAGCCTCTTAGACATCTCAAGGGTGTGGAAACCTGGTTCTAGAACCCTCCCATACTACTTCGAGTGAGACCTCAGTCCGTGTTCCACGGACTGTTGCCGAAAGGGCCAGTATTACAGGGATTTGTTTGGCTAAATAACTCTAAACTTGGGTCAGGCCCCAACAAGCCAACATTGCCTATCATTACCAAGAATATAATGGAGAAATTAAATCACCAAAGAAGCTATGTTATGTAGCTCCAAGAGGACTATGGCAGCCTAGTCAACCTAGTATGATGCAGGAACCTAATTTAGAATTTCAAGGTTGTGCACATCCATCTCAAAGTAATTGGAACACACCCTTTTCTTGGCAAGCTTGACCATATCAACCCCAAAACCAATCTTGGCAACAAGGTTGTCAAGGACCTTATCAGAGAAATCCACAATATCCTCCATACCCAAGTCCATGTTATCCCTACCATCCACCTCCACCACAACCACAACCTCAACCACATCCATCTCAAAGATCCACTCTCACTCAACTACCTGTACCACCATTTCCAAACCCACACAAGGAAGTATCTCTCCTCTTTATCTAAATGGTATTCATCTTAGATCAGGAAAGGTATTGCAAAAAAGATATTCTATTGATGTCATTGAAGGACAACCTTCAGAAAAATAATATTCAAATGAGAAGACCAGAGAATCATGGATTATACTTGATGAATAGAAGACATTAGAATCATAGATTGAGAAAGTTCCCTCATGTTTACCATTAGATCCTCCATGTGTTCAAGAGAATAATCTGCAAAAAGAGGAATATTTGAATGTCGTGGTGGAAGAAGACACGAAGAATGATCCAAATCAACAAGTTGACTAGAGGCATCACAACTATATTAAAATATGGTTCCAGACAGTCATTAAGTTGCAGAAACACGCTCTTCTTAAACAATTCCTAATATCACTCAGTCAAAGCAGTTGGTATCTCACATTCAGGTACATGTCAAAAAATATGTTTCGAGCCTACACATGATTTTATCTGTCATCATGTTATGTGAGTGGCTCCATTGGAAGTATTCCTACACTTGAAAACAATTTTGTTTTTTCAAGTAGAGTAGGATAGGAAAAGAAATAAAAAATGAAAAATAAGAGAAAAATAAAATATCAAGTAAAAACCTCCTTTGAGGCACCTGATAGTGGCTCATTTCTTGAAAACCTCATGAGGCGGTCAATGGGTTGGAAAAAAAAATCCTAGGTGAAAACCTCCTTTGAGGTGAAAAATCTTTGCTCCATGTATCTCTCTCTCATGAATGCAGGTGCTCTCCAACCTCTACAAGCAACAAAAACAAGTTAGCTACCAAAAGAAAAGTTGATCACAAGCCTAATCAAAGAAACTCAAACTTAGACTTTCTCCTCATTTTCTCAGATGCTCCAAAAGGACCAAGGCCATGCCAATCCATCACTCTCATCTGTTTCCACCATCCACCCATCATTCCCAAGCTTTTCTCATTCATTTTCCTTGTTGTCCTAAAATGCTACAGGAAGACTCTGTTTTGCTACAGGAAGTAAAAATACACAGGGAAGAAAATTGTTTTTGTCATATCTTGAAATCTGTGCATCCATTTGTTGATATGGTTTAGGGGGAGATGCATATGTATAATGGTAACATCCCCAAGCAATTTTAGAAAATTCTGGTGCACACTTTTCTATAAATCGACCTCCATCACCTACCACCATTTTTCATTTTTCTCTATATTCTTAAATCCATTTGTCAAGATATTTTATGGGAAGGTGCATAAGGATGATATCAACATGCTCAGAAAATTTTAGGTCAATACAGTATACCATTTTAGAGATATCCATAAAACAAGATTGCTACAATAAGACTGTAATTGCTACAAGAAGATCATGTAACACTAAAGGATTTTCGAGAAGAAGCTACAAGAGGAATCCTAGTTGGAGAAAGGGTTCAAAAGGTCATGTCTTATTTAGGGAAGTTTGAGAGAGGTTCCCCAACCCCAATTCCAACACTCATCCACTCCATTTCACTGAAAATTTCTCAAAATGTTCACTTTTTCCTGCCTAAAAACACACACACCCAACATTATTCTCCATTTTTCCATTCTTCACATTACCTCATCATGAATCCAACCCTATTTACATGGCTTTTCATCACTCCCCTCAACACCACCATGTCAGCTGAAGACTAAAAGAAAGGATTAAAAGGCTTCTACGGGAAGAAATTCCTCTTATAGCTACATGTGCAATGATAATAGAAATCTCTGAGATCTTTTTTTTCCCACCAACAGAAGCATGATGAAGCCATGTGTGCAATTGGGAATGAATTCCACCAGCAGAAGTTGCCTAGACATCAAAGAGGCACCTACATACATAATAAAATCTATCATTCAAGCTATAATCAATTTCTAAAGACATGCACCAGGATATCATGATGTATATGGCCCAACAACAGCATGCAATCACCTCCAACAATCTGATCCATAGGTAGGTATAGGTATGAAATATTCTTTAACTCTTCTCTTGAGCGTGTTATGGTTAGAAATTTGTTGTCTATGCATAAGAAATGAGGTTTTATAAGCTAAGGATGGGTTATAAGCCTCAACCTCCCTCAACAACCCTAATCACAATTAAGAAATTGACCTGTCAATAAAAGGAAGAATTAGAGGCAAATACGGAGCAGATTGAAGAAATAACCTCCCTCCAAGCTAACGGGAAGTAGCCCAAGCCTCATAGAGAAATACAAGCACCTAGGGAGCCATGATTGACCAACCACAAGAGGATTTTGCACTGCTACAAGAGAAAATAAAGATGCTATAGGAGAAACAAGGCTGCTACAAAAAGACAGACTGTGTGCTACAGGAAAACGGAGATGCCATAGGAAGGCAAAAGTTGTTGCAAAAGGCCCTGATTTTGAGGAATTTCACTCCAAAACCCTAGGATTCAAAGGACAATACCCAAATCAAGGGTAAATACATATTTATCCTTGCCATATATGAATAAGAAGCCTACAAAAAAATTCATTTTTTCAATAGTATAGCCTATGGAAAACTTTTGATAAATATTTACAAAACAAAAAAAATGAAATATGGAAGTTTCCTTTGAATTGAGCATGATAAGAAGGGGAATTGCAATTATTTTTTAGTGAGCATGAAATCATCCTTCCTCTAGTAAATATGATAAAGTTGTTCTTTTTCCCTTTGTCATAAAACCCTCATTATACAGGATTATCTAAAACTTCTAGAAAAAATAGACAATTTCCTTGCCAACTTTGAAAAATTGTATTCAAGGATATGGGGGGTGAATCTAACCATAGAAACCCTGAAAACCAAGAAGAAGGATAAAAATAAGCTAATGAAGAAGCAAAAGAATATGGAGGAGAGGGAAATTAACCAAAAGAAAAACTCAAGGAGGAAGAAAGGAAAAAATTGTGCTAAAAACAAAAATAGTAGTGCCTAAGAGAGACCTAATCAAAATAGAGAAATTCAAATCCCATTAGGAAATCATCTAGGCCACAAAAGAGAATAAGAAGGAAACAAAAGGCAAGAAGACATTCACCATCAAAATATAATTCAAACCACAGTGATGAAAAGAGGCTTTCCATGAGGTCTCTAATATTTTTCTAGTTTTTTTCCAAGGCCTAGAAGATGTTATAGAAAGGTAAGAGGAAAAAATTAAGCATGAGGTACAATTTTGGTCAACATTTGATAGATGTTATGGTGTGCTACAGGTCTGGTACATGATGCTCTATGTTTCTACAGGATCTCATCTAAGGGCATTTAGAAGGTTTCAGAGGTGTCCAAGTGGTGGAAAAAGGTAGCAGGAGATTGGAAAAGGATATGGAAGACCTTTTCCAAACAAAAAAATCTTCAATAACCCATCTTGAATAAGGGGAAAAAGGAATGAATGTACAAGATAGAGGCCACCAAGGCCATGAATTAGGCACAATGAGGTCTCTAAGTTGCTGAGAGGATGAGCAACACTTTCAGTGGGGGGGTGATGGGCCTCCAAATTAGACATAAATTAAGGCCCATCTAACCATCCTTCAGCACATTAAACCTCTATTTTTGCATTAGATAATGTATTTTTAACTTTAATATGTTCATTAGGAAGGTTTATGGATAATTATATATTTCTGCCTAATACTATTTATTTTTGTGGAATATTGTGAGAATATTGGGCAGATTATGAAGATTTGGAGGAGGAGATAATTTAGGGACTTGCTCCCTGCTACAATAGGATCAATATTGAATAATACATCAACAATATATATTGAAATCATGCACAAATTCTGGAGCTCCAATGATTGAGAAAATCTAGGAATGTGTTCCCTGCCATTTAATGTAGATTCCTAGTGTTGGGAACCAAATCCACTATTTGAGGGATTTTGGAGCAGAAAGTTTCCTACTTTCATGGGGAATGCTTCCTAATCATTTTGTATAAGTTCCAAGTCGAATTTTCCTCTAGGGGTTGATTTTTATTAGTCTTCTTGTGGAGAAAACTCATATTTTTGCAGCTCCACTATCATTTCTTGCAGGGATGTAATTGTATTAATGGACATAATGAAGATTGGTGTCATGTTCAACTTCTAAATCTTGGTCTCCTTCATAGGAATCTGAGTTTCATTGGGCTTTTCCATCCTAGGAGCCTCATAGCCCTTTTGAATAAGTTACTTTTATTAATTTCACCCCTTATTCTCATGCATCTCTTGTTCTTATTTTTTTTCTATTTCTACATTTAGTATTGATGATCTCTTGTTGTATGATTGTGTTAAATGGTTGAAGTAAGTTCTTCTACATGATCACAATCATGATTTCATCCTTGGAACATATTTTGAAGGTCATAGTAAGCATTGAGCTACTTGGATTAGTTTGCTTATTCACAAATCTAAATTTTTGAAAGTCCCTTGTGGCAAATAGTAGTAATTTTTTGCTATTTTTTAGAAAATTCTAACGAGCTTAAATTGAGTTGATTCCACTTGAATTAGATCATAAAAACATTCAGGTTAGTAACAAAATTTTCCCCGTTTCATTTTCAATTTATTAGGTTAGGCATTTGATAGATTAACTAGCTCACTAGTTCTCGAATTTCTAGATTTTAGACTAGTGATTTTCTACTATTTTTTAGCATGCGTTAACAAGGGTATTTGTGAGTGATTCCACTTGGAATGGAGACCTAAGAAATCCTATTCAATATAAAAATTTGTCCCATTCAATTTTTTTTTATTTACTTGGTCATTCAGTGAATTATATCTTCCTGTAGCAAATCTGTAACTTCTTGTTGCAGCACATGTAACTTCTTGTATCACTCTTCCAGCATGTATATATTTGTCCATATTTGCTCAAAAAGCTTGCTTTTTGTCCCTTAGGGTTGAATCATAAGCCCTAGTCTCTAATTCAATGGTTGAGGAGGATTAAATACCACCTGGGACTTTCCCTTTTACCCTTGCAAAACATCTCAACAATTTGGGTTAATGGACAAATTTATGAATTGGAAATACAATAAAGATTTTCTTAATTGCCACCTCCAACGAACTCTCCCAATGGATCTAAACTCTTTGAAATGTAATGATTTATATTTAGTTCATGATATTTGATTTATGAAATTAGAATATGTTTGATTTCCTTGTATTTTCTTTCCTGCAATAGGTTAAGGTTTCCATTTCGAGCATTTCCATTTCTACAATTAGTTTAGGATTTGATTACATTCACTCCATTACATCATAACAGTGAGAGAAGGACACATTGTGTGTTGCACATATAGTTTTGATACCTCTTATGTTTGTATGAACCTTGGGTTGATAATTAAATTTGGTAGCCTTGGGGGTTGTAGCATTCTTGTTGCAATACTAAGGCTCGTCAGATGGCTCAATGTGTTGATATAAGTTGTGAAGATCAAAACACATAAATTGCAGAAGTGTTTTATATATGCAAAAATGTGGGAAAATGTATTCAGATGATTATATGGAGACAAAGGAAGGGTTGGATGCATAAATAGACCAAATTTCGCCCATGCTATAGGTCTCCAAGGCTCTTGGGCACATACATTATTTAGAAATCAGCTATACACAGCACATGTGCAGAACAATTTCTATGAAAAAAATCATAAAAAAAATGGCCCACAATAATTGATGTTCATAACTGGAACTACTCCAACACTTATTCTAAAATACTATTGCACCCATGTTGCCATCATTTAAAATATTACATGAGAGTTTTGTTTTCTTTCATATTGACTAAGAGGCCATACTTTGAGGGTGATATTTGAAAGCAGGGAAAATGTTTGAATTTTATTTCTAAACACTGATGTGTCTTTGGAGCATCACAACTAGAATTGCATTTCGGTTTTGAACATAGAGAAAAAAGTTGATGCCTGAGCCTAACGACTTCATTATGTATATATTTACATGTGTTTATGTTTTATCCAAGTGATCCAAGAAGGAGTAAAGGCATTAGAAAGGTGTTCAATGCAAGCAGTTGGAAAAAATGCAGATGTTGGTTGACGTCTGAAGGACCCAAATTGACTTCATTGAGGGAGGTTTCCAAAAATTGAGAGCAATTTCAAAGATTTTGTGGGTTCCTTCAAACACCGATTCTTGTAAAAATGCCCTGCAAATGACTCCTTTGTGTTGGAATTCGATTTGTATTATGAAAATTTCCTCCCTAGAAGAAACGCATGATCCAGAAGTTTAATTTGCAATTGTTGGTGCAATAATGGAATGTGGTGGTTTAAATCTTGTTTTGAGCATGGTTCAGCACTTGAGGGGTTATGGATTGAAATATAATCAAGAAAAGTTGGGTTTAGTGCTAAAAATTCTATTATATTGTTGAAAATACGAGATAATAGGCAGGCATTGTTGCACCTAGGTGCATTAGCATTTCTCTTAGAGACAGCTGGGAGGGAAATTTATGTAGATGTTGTTAAAGTTGTGGAAGGCATTCACCGGATTGTTGAAATTTTAGTTATGGAAGCTAATGAAAGTGACAGTGGGATCACATAGAGTGTGTCAACCATATCAGATGATTGTAATGTTGTTGGTGAACAAGCTGCAATAGAAAAATCACTACATGACTTTGAAGATGTAATTGGAAATTCCTTTGTGATTCGTAGAAAGCAAAGAGAAACAATTGGACCTACATATTATGATGCTAATGTGTACGCTCAAATCCACCTAGCTCACTTGCCAAAGGCACTTAGGGAAAATCATGTTCGACTCTCTCCAATGCAAAGGTCAGTGAAAGATTGGATTGTATATCTATTAGAGGTGTTGGAACAATCGATGGTTCAGGATGACAATACTCTAAATCAACGGAATTTTGGTGGAATAAAATGCTCAAAGGTTACGACAATGAGTGGTCCGTGGAAGCAGTCTTTCTCAAATTTCTCATCAAAAAATCAACGACAATTATGCAATATGAAATCACCTCTTCCCATTTCAAAAACTGCTAAAGGTTATCCTAGACACTGTTTGGGGTTTTATAAAACCATACAATATTTTGATGATGACTATCTGACTGCAACTTGATGGGACCTCTTAGCCTCGCTGACAAAAGGCCCAAAAATAGATCCATATATGCTCTTAAAAGTCTCCAAGATTTGCTCAAGATCATCCAATGATCAAAATCAGCATAGGAGGAGAGCCCTTGGAAGGGTGGAAATACACTATTAGGAGGCAAAAAAACACTTGAAAACCATGAAAAAACCAAAATCGTAGGATTTAAATAGTGAAAGAATAGCAGTCGTTAGATCTTGCCAATCAACAGCCCAGACCTAAGCAGCTAATCACAATTGGCGCTGCGGAGAGGATGACTTAAGGGTGGGCGCAAGACCCCACCGATCAGTAATCTCTGATGATCAGATCGGTGGGTCACATCGGTAGGTCACATCGGTGGGGTATCGGCGATTAAAGCAAAGGCCCTGGGCATGAGCGATAAGCGATTGCGACAAGTCACATCGCTATATCGCTATCGATGCTAACCAAGGGGTGGGGCCTATGCACAAGTATAAGGGCGATGCGATAACCAAACCCGACGGTTATATAACACACTATTGCATTTATTTTGAAGTCCACCAAAGCCCAGTTTTCAATGCATTTTTGTGTGTTTTCCTTGTTTAAACAAAATACAAAGGGAATAGACCAAATGTGACTTGCGATGGCGACAAGGGCGGACCCGATAGAAGGATAAACCAATTTTGAGGACATTTGAAGTCCGAAAAGGACAGAGAGGGGCAGGATTTCTCATTGTTGTTGTGTTTTATGTTTAAAATAGAAACAGTAATTGTTTTAGGCAGAGGTCCACAATATGGCAACATTGTTCTGTTTTAGAAATCATGCATTGTTAAACATTTGAAAGGGCCACAGCACGTGCATCTCATCCCCAAACCGACAAAGAGGCCGAGAAGCAGCATAGTGCAACACAGCACATGCAACTATCCAAAACAAATAGAAATATCAAAAGCCACAACACAGCTCATCAAAACAAACAGCATGGAGCATCTCTGGCACGAGAGATCTCCCAAACAGCGCATCAAATTACCTGAAGGTGGTTATTCCTCTGTCATAAGGAAAAAACCTCTGATCCATGCTTGCCTATTGAGGGAATCAATCAGTTAACAAGACAGATTAGACAGATTAAGACTCTGAGCCTTTGAGAGCTCAAGAGCATTGTAAAAGGTTGAAAACTAGACGTAACAAAGGTTCAACTTCTAGAGATTAATGATACTTTGTTCCTTCAAGCTTCCCATCCTCATTCTAGTGAATACAAGCTTCTTTTGTTGTTATATGTTTAATGTCCATTTTCCTCTTCTATTCTATGCTTGCATTTGAACAGTTTGTTCATGTTTTTCTTTTGTATCTAAGGCCAGATAACTGTCATCTTATCTCTGTTTTGATAAATTATATTTGCAAGCTTCTTTTACTTCCTATAGCTGGCCTTTCATATGTGTTTATATATGCATCTGTTGGCACAGGTGGTATTCTCCATCTATTCATTGAATTTACAAACTATTGAGCATTAGTGGTCTAAAGCCTTGTAGAGCTAAGGGTGTTCATGCATGTCTTGAGTGAGAATAGAGTTAAAATGGTTATTTGGCTTGATCCAAACCGTCATTCATTCCAATAGTTCAGAGAACAATATTGAATATTGTATGTTACCAGGCATCTTCGAGCAGCAACCTAAGAGAGTTTCCTGCAGTGATAACAAGACCAGCACATATTTTTATTATACTCTAAATCTCTTTTTATATGGTTCAAAACTTCCAGGCATTTTTTATATGCAATGTACAGAATCTTATTAAAGGAAGGATTTCTTGTATTGATGACACATAAAAATATAAATTAATATATATATATTATGTTATATACAAAATTCAATTTATAAAATTATTCCAAAAAAAAACCACAATTAATTTAAAAAGAAAGAACTTTTATTGGTGAAAAGAGACAGTCATGTAAATTTCTATAAAAATAGTTTTGTAACCAATTCTTGGACAGTTAGGATGGAAAGTGAGGATAAAATCTAGAAAATTTCTATTATGTGGGTTCAGAGGTTGGGAATCCATCTCTCCATGACTAGCATTGTAAACAGAAAAATCTCTATGAAATATGAAAAATACATTATAGTTTGATTCCATCTTTGGGTAATTGCATAAATGTTTTCTTCTTTGCGTTTTCATTATTTCATTTAATGTCTTTCCTCTATCAACATGAGTGTAATGAAGCTTTTGGATTCTTTTTATCAGCAAATTTACTAATGTTGTTTTCTTAGTAGAGAGTGCCTACAAATCTTATTTAAAGAAGCCTTAAAGGGTGCTCCACCATGCTATAAATTCATCCACACTTGCTCGCTCTTCCATGCTTATTTCTACATTTAGATTATTAATTTCGTTGGTATGAACTTTTTCATCTTTATTTTCCTCAAATTACTCATTTAATTCAATACCCTGCAACTCTCAAAGTTCCTCTAGCCAATCTATTTTGGAAAACTAGGGTTTCAGAATTAGAAGTTTTGGTTGCAAGCCCTCATGGTCTGTCCCTCCAGCCATTGATTTTAACTATTTGTATTAAATATGTCTCGGGCACTAGCTCCCCTACATCTAGGAATTGTCTCTGAGAGGTACAACATCTTTTGGCGTCATTGCTAGGGATGAAATTGAAAATATCTTCCCTGAGTTTAAATATTTTTGTCTGGCTTTTGAAGGTGACAAAAAACAGTGATATGCTGTAAATTTTTCACCTAGTATTTTTACCTTTGGGCATGCTAGATTGTTTCTAGGTTCCAAAAATGACAATACCAGTTTACTGGCCAATAAGTTTTCTCTATTAGATTTTTCTTCCATATCCAGCTTCCCAAATCATGTGCCTTCATTTCATGACTGGAATGCCTTTCTTCTAAGATTCAAAGCAAATGAATATGAAGATTTGTCTTAGCACCTCAGGGAGTTTCATATGTGCACGGACGAATAGGGGATCACACGTGAAGATACATTAATGAAGCTATTTTTCTATTCATTAGATGGATATGCTCGGATTTGGTATAGATCCTTGCCTTAATCCAATGTTTACTCCTTGAAGGCTTTTCATGCAGCATCTAATTCTTTTTGAAAAACTTTGTACCCATCATAATTTCTTTTTGAAGATTGTTGTGAGTATTTTTCCAGAAAAAACAATTGTGGTTATGAAGCTGATAATAAAGTTAATGGTGACAAATATGGTTGTGAAAGAAAGTGTTTTACTGAAAGTGAGGAGGACATTCTTGAAAATGATGAAACTTGTTCTCAAGAAATTAAAGATGAAGTTGCATGTGAAAATCTTCAAGCAGCTTTGCAAAACCCTCATGATGCTAAAGTAGTATTCAACTATTCTATTTCAAAACAAAGGTTTGAAAATGACAAGCAATATTTTTGTGGAGGGAGTGATAAATTTTCTGAGTGAGAATATTTCCAATATTTTTTTAGAGATGTTAATGAAGTATTGTTGACAACCACCTTGAAAGAAGGCATATTGTTGAGCTCTCTTAGGAAAGAAGAAGAAGTTCTTAAAAAGGATCAAATTGCATAATTGTGGAAAGGGACACCGCTTTATAATGAGGAAAGTGACAAAATTATGATTCAAAAAAATGTTATGGTGTTATGCTCTTGACCTGTGAGAAATCCAGAATACCAGAAATACAAAGAAATATAGCCCAGAACACATAATTATCACATGAAATGAGAAAAACTGCAAAGTATTTTATTATTCAGAAACAAATTCAATGTTCACTTGCCTCTTCGAGAGGGAAACCTCCAGAAGATTAGAGATCAATTACAATACTACTTGATGATATTTCTCTTACTAACTAAAACTATTTATAGCTAAATGACCTCCAAAACCCTAACTACTAGTGGTCCCTTGCATAACATGGGTTAACCACTTTATTTATTAACTATGGCCCATTTACAACTGTTGTGGTCCCTTTTCTTTAATGTGGGTCAACCACTTATAATTATTAATATGGGCTTTATTGATTCTCTAACTAACTATGACTCTGACTCGGCCCATTAGGATTACGACATCAAATCTAGAAATCCCCTAGTCTACCATGATGCATTGTGTTTCGTTTCCGGGTGCAGGTGACCGGGAGAGACAACAAGGCTCTGAAACAATGCAAAGCACATGTCAAGCCAGGATGCGAGGCTCCAGGACACCGTTGGGAAAAACTGCACAGAGGTCACTAGGAGGATGGATTGAGTGGTCCAGGACAGCAGTGACATTTGTGGGAGATGGCTCAACTGGGACGTAAAATTACACAGTTTTTCCAGAAAGGAAGTGTGGGTAGTAGGGAGCATTGGTAGTGAAAAGTGCACAATTTTCTAGAGGAGTTCAAGATCAGGTTGCGAGAGCACTTGCAGTGAAAACTACATAGTTTCCCAGAGGAGGCTGGGATCGGGCTATGGGAGCTTGCTGGTCAGAACTGTGCATTTCTAGGAGGCAATCAAGCAAGACATGACCCAACAATTTCTGGGTTGAGCGGAGTGTTGGGAAGTAGGTGGACTATTAATGAAAAGTGTGCAATTTTCAGGAGGAGTGGAGAGTAGGCTAGCAGGGGGACTGCCTAGCAGAACTGCAAAATTTCTCGGGACAATGCAGTGACAGGCAGCAGTTGCTTGCCCCTCATGTCTGCACAGTTTCTGCAGGAAGTTCAGGTAAGCAAGTTGGACAGCTACAACGTAGTTTTGGAGATGAGTGCAACCTTGGGTCACAGCTCAAGTCAAATTTTCTGGTTGATCAGCGGGAGTCTTGATGGATAGGCTTGTGGGAAGCGTAGACTGAAATGCCTTCTTTCCCAACTTCTGCATTGTTCTAGGTGACAACCAGCTGTCTTGATTCCAAAACTGCGTAGTGAAAACAACTTGGAGGACAGCCTCAAGCTCTGCGCAGTTCTTGGCAATAGTGCAAGGCCACTAAGGGCTGAAACTATGCAGTGCATCTCAGTGGAGGGTTGGTTGATGGAGGGTGGTCTGGTCGACATATCTTCGGAAAAATGGCTAAGTGTGTGAACGATTGAACTCATGTATACATGACCTTGCGAACACACACTCAACATTACTTGATGAAAAGACACCTTAAACTGACAAGACAACATACGCCTAGCATGACCTTATATGGGATTGTTTAGTGGTGAAAGTGACAACTGCGACACTTGGGATAAACCTTCGGACGACCGTGATGAGACTTGTGCGATAGTGCTTCCAACATTGTGTGTGAGTGCAATGGATGTTTACATAGTTAAAATGATTCATGCACACAAAGATAAACCTTCAATATCACCAGAACAAGGTCGCAAGCATGATATAGCAATCAACATGTCGAAGATGACAGTTGGTCAAATAAGCAAAAAGGAAGCAAGACATGTAGAGGACACACATTAAATGACTTTTGTGTTTGCACACATGCATGTTACTGAATACATGATGATATGACAATGACAACTAGTCCTGAAAACTCAACTAAGAGATGTACTTCGAAAGGTGTTCTTTACTTACCATACTTACCCTCAAGATGATCATGCATCCAACGGAGTTTGCATGTGGTCCTGATCTTTTGCCATCACTTAGTCTCTTGGTCCTTCTCCTCAACCCCTTGGGGGTGATCTTAGCATATCACATTTTCCTATAGCCACTGAGGTATAGGTCACTCAATTTCAGCGGGCAGCGACTGCTGCCAAGATGAGGCCCTGGGAGGCCCATCTATGTAGTTTCTGAATGAAAGACAGATAAGGCAGCTTAGAAAAAACTATGCAGTTTTAAGGCACATGACACTACTGTGGGATGGGGTCTTGGGAGGACACCTTTGCGCATTTTTTGAGTGCAGTGCAAGCTGAGGGGGAATACTATGCAATTTCTTGATGCAAGGCATTGTCGTGGGATGGGTTTTGAAAGGACGCATATGTGTAGTTTAAGGTTGCAAGGTAGACTAAGCAGCTGAGGGACAATACTGCACAGTTTATGGAGACAGTGGGTTCCGGTTGGGGGAAGGAAACTAGAGGAAACCACTGCACAATTTTGGATGCCAATGGAGGTCGGGGTCTCTGCGCACTACATAGTTCCAACATGTAAGGGAGAAAGCTTGAGGGTTGCAAAAGAAAAGTGCACAGTTCCAGAAAGTTGGATGAGCTTAGGTTGCCTTGGAAATTGGCTAAGTGTGATATCATTGAAACGGATTTAAACAGTGATAGTACTCAAATTTGATCACACATATCAC
Organism: Pinus taeda; assembly: GCA_000404065.3. Taxonomy (NCBI): domain Eukaryota; kingdom Viridiplantae; phylum Streptophyta; class Pinopsida; order Pinales; family Pinaceae; genus Pinus; species Pinus taeda. The sequence continues at coordinate 124,706 of APFE031548126.1, forward strand.
TTAGTGATACAACATAGACCATCTAGAATGTATAAAACATACTCTGCTTGATGCAACAACTTTCGTGAGGTGAGTGTGAAACATGTCTATGTAATGAAAACAACTCATACGTATAAGATCTCTCTTGAAGAAAAACAACATTCCCTTTGGATGACAAACAACAATCCCTATGCCCAAATATGATAGATGTTTCATAAAGATGAGAACATGAACAACTCTTAAGATCAAGGAGGGGAAGCTTGATATCATCAACTTACCAACAAGTGACCAAGGATGATCGATCACAGGAACCAAGGTAGGCTCCATAATTTTCACGCGAGCCAAAATTTTGGAGGGTGGTTGTAACCACTACAACATTGGTGACACACTGGTAGAACTCCAACTCTCTGTATGGACCTTGTTTCGTGAAAAGTGAGGCTAACCCTTTCGGAAGTATTGTTCGCTTCTTTGATTGTGATGGCTTCCGCACTAGCTTGAGTGAAATATGTAGTCCCTACCATTCTCTTGTTGGCTTGAGGGGGCTTGGACCTAGGTTCAGATTTAGTTCCACTAACCAACAAAACCCTACACTACCGGCCCTTTCGGTAACAACCCACATAGCGCAAGTTGTAGTCTCACCCAAGGCAGTATTGGGGGATACTAGAACCAGGCTTCTACATCCAAAAGACTTTGTGATGTGTTTATGTTATATTTAGGGCCTTATTCCAACCTTCACGAACCCTAATCCTTAAAACACAGAAACTACTACAATTGATAGTTAACAGATTTAAACCCTTCACTGATTGTGCTAAACATTCATAACATTATGTAAATAAATAAATCTACTTCTTTTGTGCATCTATTAAGTGATTTTCATGATTAATTGCATAAAACCTACACAAATAATTCTTTAGAACAACCTTTATTATGCTTAGATCTTCTATTATAGACTCTTCCAACCCTGCACACGCAGCTGCAAGGGCCCACGTACTAAGTTGCAAACTTACTGAGGTCTCTATGCACACAGGTGCAAGAGCCTTCCCCTTCGCCCAAGTATAGAATAGACAATACAGACCCAAAACTTGCCTATCTATGCTCTCCTCTATCTCATTATGACTCTTCTATGACTTCTTTTTATGTGATACATTACAATACTATGGTTCGTGAACCATGGGTGAGTCACAAAACAGCTTAACTCTTAACAAACTAAGGGGTTTTGACCTTCCTAAAGCCCCTTTGACTCCTATTGACCTGTGCGTTCCACTCCTCAAAATGCAGAGACTTTACAATATTAACAAAACTTTTACAAAATTCAACCCAAGGGGACCCTGTCCCAACAAGCCCCTAACACAAAGTCGTAACTCATCACGAGTCACTCTACTGGTGTTGCCTCGGTCTTTGCCTATAGACCACTAAATTCTATCTTCAATGCTTGAATATTTTTTGCTTCCTGTGTAGTGGCCTAATGAACCTCTTCAACCATTTTCTTTGTAGTTGGACCTTCAACTACAAGGCCCATGGTTCTCTCTGTCTGTTGCATAGCCTTAAGCTTTATCTGCACCGTCTATGTCAATTGGCTGCTTGCCTCATCAACCCAGGGTTGCATCCTTAAGGATATGATGGATGCCTTCTAATGTAGCTCATCAATATGGGTCTGGATGAACTTTCCCTCCTGCATTCTGGTGAACCTTTGCACTAGTGCTAAGGTTGGCATTGTAGCTCTAATCTCGTCAAAATTCACCTATTTTTCTCGAATATCTACTTCGATTTTCTACACATGTGGATCCTCCTATATGGAGGTCCACATCTCCATGGTATTTTCAAACAACTGGATGCAATCCTTGACTATAGCTTCCAAAGTAGTCATATCCTCATTAATAGCAGCATCATGTTTCTCTCTGGCTTCCAGAGGAGTAGTTGGTTGTAGCTTAAGTTGAAGCTCGAATATCTGAAGCTACAGCTCAAAGCGGACCTTACCAATTTCCTCCTTTGACTCCTTCACTGCGAAAGCTAACTTCTAGATTTTCTCTGTGGAGGTCGCTTATGCTAGAATCTATAACTTGGGATACTCACTGCAAACATGTACGATCATTGCTTCTAGCTGCTGACTACGTGCAAGGACATCTTCTTGTTCTTTGAGCACCTATGGCTTCTCCTCGAACATTTATTGGTTGTTGGTTTTGACTTCACTGATAACGAGTAATGCCCATTGTTCCAGAATCTAAACTCATCTGAGACGCCTTGATGCATCTCATGCAATATCTGAATGGGGAGCACCAAGAGGTTAAGGCTTAAATTCTTCAGATGCAATAGGCATGCACTTTCCTCTGAAGTCTCAACGTGAAAATATCCCTTTGGTAACTGTACTGAATGAAGATCTATGGTGATCTCTTTTGTTGAATTTGTCACGCTCGCTTACTTCAGGCTCGTTTGAGTCAAGCTCACTTGTCCTACACTCGCTTGAATTACCCATGTCTAGACTTATAATTCCCTTAGGCCCTGATGTACCTTGTCCAATATCTGATGGTATTGGTCCTTGATGTGGCCCCAAATAGTCTCTATTGCATTACAGACCACATCACCAATCTCGTCCAAGTCCCCCTCTGTGAGGACCTATGGTGTCGCACTAGCAGAATTGTCATACTTCTGCTTCTTGGGCGGTCCCGTGGAGCTTCACTTCTACCTCCTCCTCAGTATGAAGGGGGACTCCAAGTCTGTGCCCCCTTCCTCTTCATCCTGAGTGTCAACCTCCAGATATGTGCAGTCTGGTTCTTCGAGGTCAATAGTGGCCTACGAAGTTGCTGCTTTTTCCTTTGGCGCATCCGTCCCTTTTGTAATGACTTTTTCTTTCAGTGCTTCTCTCTCCTTTGGAGAGGCCTCTTTCTGTTGCACAACCTTTTCTTTCACAGAAGCCTTATGTGCTTCTTTCTTCTTATCTTTCTCTTTTGTTGTCGTAGTTGTGCCTTCAGCAAACTTACTAGTTCTTGCACCTACGTCAAATGGGGTGAGCCAGTTGGTCGACCATTTACTGATGACCCCCATAAGATCATCTTCGATGACCAGGTATGGCAACTTATGCCATGTGCCCGTGGAATTTTTCTTTCCACAGGTAGACAAATTATGAAAATTCGCCTTGAAATAAAAAATATTAGCATATTGTGCATGCAATCTTGGCGATAACTGTGTTTGTTGGGATCACCATCCTCAACTTAGACTCGAACAAGACCTAGAATATCTTTGTCTCCATGACGTGCTATGGATCCTTCATCTTCCATAGCAAGGCAAATTTCGTAGCCTCACATAATTCTGGATCATGTTGCGGGAACTAGCTTTCCTCCGGCATCCTCCATGCCACCAGCACGATTAACAAAAGTATCCATGCATATTGGAATGCCTTACCATCGTCCTGGGCCTCTCAGAAATCTTCCAAGAACTCATGACACAAATATTGAGCCTAATTATATTGGACTTATTTGGCACATTGCGTAGCTATATCTACTACTAGCATCAGCACTTCATCAGCGCGACACTTCCTCATGACCTTCCCAACCAATATTTGTGCACCAAAATGGACATTGTCATCTGATAAGGAGCTAATCGCATAGTCGCACAACTTCTTCACCAACTCGAAGCCACTCTTCATCTAGTATACCAGCTTCTTCTCCTACGTTTTCATCACAAAAGCATCGGCAGGCTCTACTCCTTGATAAGGAAGCAATGTTATACAGTGAAACAACATATCAATAATTGGAATGGGCCCTCCCAACCAAAGACACCCATCATGAACCAGCATCAATAATTGACGCACACGGACAGTGTTAATGGTGGTGTAGCTAAAATGTGGCACCCATAATATATTGATCAACCCCGTGCGCTCAACTTCGGTCACCCACTTCATTGGCTGAAGATATGTAACATCTGACTCCTCATAGTATACTTTCTTTGGGTATTTTCTCGGTTTCAATTGCGGAAACTTCACGTGATCCCGCAGGTCCCAGCCCTCCATCTGCAAATACGGTATCCTGGCAAACAAATTACCTTCAAAAGGTACCTCCTCCAGTGGAAATGGTGTGGAGACCTGGAAATTCGTTGAATCTGAGTCTTTAGTAAATTTGGTCGTGGATTTCCTAGGGGGTACATAAGGTGGCAGTCGAGTAATCGACACAACTTCATTTGCATCAATCTCTTCAATCCCCATAGTTAGTTATTCCTCGTCTAAGTCCAAGGGTTCTGTCGATTTCTTGGTTTTATCCATCTTACCCTTCTATCTTATCTCTGTTGGATTCTTGAGCGGAAATTGCCACATCGACACTTTCTAGGGCTTCTTTTGCTTCTTTTCTCTTGCCGCAGAGGTAGTGGGTTTAGGCCTCAGCGACCTAGGCATTGTGGTAGTTACGGGTTGTTTAATAGTCATTCTCTCCCAGAATATTGCTCCTTGCCACTCAAGTAAATTCACCTCCAACCCAAATCCTTGCTACAAAAACTTCTCTTGAATTTCTTTCCAATCCCCTCCAAACATGCAACAATTATCTTGGTGCAAACTAAAGCGCAAAATTTCAAGGAAATTTCTCAGGGAGAAAAGTGTTCGAATGTGGACCGGGATGGTGTATTTATAGTGCATTTTGAATTAAAATACATCTGTTCCCTCCAGATCATCGTCATTAATGTGCTTTTGGAAGCATATTTCCAAAGATCTTCTCCTTAAATGCTCTTCACGTGCTCCCTTTAATGAGAAAATAACTATCCAACCATCTGCAATGCTTCCATGGTCACTTTCTAGCCAGGTTGCATGGGAGCCACCATGCTAGTGCATCTCCTTCGTCACAGCCCTCCTCTGCGCCTTTCTCCAATCATCGTGCAACTCCTTTGCTTCGCCAAATTGTCCTTCTAGCACCGTAGTTTTTAGTCCCATACTTCCTTGCAACTACCTGGAGTACTAAGATTTTCTTGCATCCATGTAGTCATTGTGCAGGGGTGGGATCTTCCATGTACAACTTCAGTTGGCTTCCATTGATTTTTCCTAGAAATAGCTCACCGTTCAGCTTCGCGAGTTGAACTGCGCCTCCATCTGTAATTTTCTTGACGATATATGGTACCAACCAATGAATCTGAAACTTTCCTGAAAGCTTCGTGAACTTACTATCATATAACAATACTAATTCTCTACTTTTAAAGGTGTGTTGCTTAATGTGGCGATCATGCCATGCCTTTTCACAAGCCTTCTACACCTGCTGATGAAAACCTACCAGGAAGCGATCTTCTTCTAACTCAACTATCTGCACGAGGAATTCTTCCATAGTATCTTGGTCTACCATTTCTACGAATGTAGCAATCTACAACCTGGGCACAATATATTCCATTAGCATTACTGCCTATTGTACATAAACCAATCTAAACTGTGTCTGTCCATTCAACTTCTTACAATTAGTTCTATATGCCAAAAGAACAACTGGTATGCCCACATCCCAATCGTTCCTATTTTCATTGCAAACCTTTGTCAAAGCACATTCTAGGATTTTATTAAAGGTTGCCACTGTACCATTCTCTTAAGGATGATAAGGTGTACTTTTCTGATTATACATCTAAATTCTTCAAGTAGGGCATCAATTGTTTCATTCAGGAAGTGTGAACACCTGTCGCTCATCAAAATCTTAAGACAACCAAACTGAAACAAAATATATTCAAATATGAACTTCACAGTTGTATCCACACAACAATCCTTCACGAGCTATGCCTAGCCCATTTGGTCAAGTATTCAACCACTACGATGATGTATTGTGCTCCTATCTTCTTTCCTGGTGGTTGAATCGATCCCACAAAGTCTATTGCCCATTTATCGAATCTCTATAATGATACATGCAGGCTTAGAGGAAATGCATCCCTTCATGACGGCCTCCCCATCCTCTGATAGACATCACATGCTCCGCTCGGAGGATCTTCTGCGCAGTTTCTCTTCTAGCATAATGCCCTCCAACAACTCCTCCATGTGCTTCAGCGATGATATTTTGTCTTTCATAATCTGGTACATATCTACACAGAACTTCATCTGATACCATTTTATATAAGTTCCCTACAATGACAGAAAAATTTGCATCCCTGACCACCAATTCTATCTTGTGTTCCATCGTAAACCCTTCAAGAGTTGTACCCATAGACAAAATTGGATGATATCTACAAAGTGTTCATCTACGATGAACACAACAAAGAGCTATGCATGAGGAAATACCTCATCAATAATTGTAGGTTCTTCGCCATTCTCAATTCGCGAAAGGTGATTTGGTCCAGCATTTAATCTTCCTAGATTCACAACTATCTCAAAGTCGTACTCCTGAAATAGTAGTAACCACCTACAAATTTCCCCCTCAACACAGGGTATTGACCAGGTATTTTAGAGTGAAATGATCTGTGCACATTTTGAAGTGGGCACCCAATAAATAATTCCTGAACTTCTGGAGCACATACACCATCGCCAATCCTTCATGCTCTGTGATCGAATAATTCTTCTATTCCTTAGAAAACTACTTTCTCATGAATACACCTAAATGAGTTATCTGATATACAGATTGAAGGTAAAACCGTTGAATTTTCACCTCACAATGTTGTAATTAAGGACCTAAGAGATCCTAGACAGATTTTAGCTACTGAAATTGTTAATAATTCTAGCGGTCCTTTTGGCAAAAACTTGTGTAGCGCAAGTTGCAGTCTCACCCAAGGTAGTATTGGGGGATGTTAGAACTAGGCTTCTTCATCCAAAGGACTATGTGATGTGTTTCTATTAGATTTAGGGCCTTATTTCGACCTTTGCTAACCCTAATACTTAAAACTCGAAAACTACAGCAATTGATAGTTAACAGATCTAAACCCTTCATTGATTGCGTTAAACGTTCATAACATTATGTGAATAAATAAATCTACTTCTTTCACACATCTATTATGTAATTTTCATGATTAATTGCATAAAACATACAGTAAATTCAGAGACAAGCACATATACACAGATAATTCTTTAGAAAAACCTTTATTATGCTTAGATCTTCTATTACATACTCTTCCAACCCTGCACACACAACTGTAGGGGTTGACGCACTTAGCTACGGAGTTACCAAGGTCTTCACGTACACAGCTACAGGATCCTTCCCCTTCACTTATGTACAAAATAGGAAATACATACCCAAAACTTGTCTATCTATGCTCTTCGTTATCTCCTTATGACTCTTCTATGACTTCTTTTTATGATACTTCATTACAATACCATGGTCCGTGAACCATGGGCGGGTCACAAAACAGCTTAAATATTAACAAACTAAGGGGTTTTGACCTTCCTAAAGCCCCTTTGACTCCTATCGACTTGCGTGATCTTCTCCTCAAAATGCAGAGACTTTACAATATTAACAAAACTTTTACAAAATTTAACCCTAGGGGACCCTGTCCAAACATCTCTTAATCGGTCAACACACATTCCAATCCAAGTCAACTTAGTTGTTTCGATTGGAGATGAGGAGTATATGGATGCAGAAGTAATATAATTTTCAAATTTTAAGTTTCATCTTTGGTGTTGCTCCGCTACCAGTGATGAGCCCCAAAAATGGGTAACTTATTAGGCTCATTTTGCCTATTATTCTCGATTAATCCACCATTCTTCATAATTTATGCATGCTTTTGAATATATTTATGTTAATTGAATGAATGAGAATAGTCACTTGATCATGAAGTCTAATACGTGCTTATTGCATATTTTTGGACGTCTTTTCGACCAAGGTCAAGCATTTATGAGCCAGTTGACAGCCAAATACGAGGGAACAAGGCTGAGGATTAGTAGGAAGGGTGTCTCCTGCACTAAATGGCCCCTTCCTCGAGTTCTCCACCATCAGTTCAGAGTTCAACAGCCCACCAAATATTATTTCCAAGGGCAGCCAAGCAGATTTTTTGAAGTGGCTGATTGTTGAAAATGCAACAAGATGATGGAGGTTAGTGAAAAGAAGTTGCCTTCACTAAGTGGGCCCGCAGGCTATTTTTGGCGCAAAGTCTATTTTTAGACTATGTCTATTTTTAGACATATGGATCATGGTCTATGAGTTGCAGGATGCTATTTATGGATGATTGGTCATGTTGTTAAAAATATATGGACCTCTATTTTTAGACATATGGGCGGAGTCTATTTTT
>APFE031548131.1:0-14049 GCA_000404065.3 Pinus taeda
TTTTCCAGGGCGCTGCCCCGGACCCCATAAAGTGGGGTTACGGGTACCCCTCAAACCCCCTGTTAACTATGTGGAAAGAATATAACACAACACAACAATGTGTACCCCACCAGCACGCAGGTGTAGCCCTCAAAGCTAGAGCCAAGGCTTGGAAGAGTTGTTCTTTTGGTACATTCCTTTCAAATTTATCTAGAAATATGATGACATCACCTATGCCATGATAATATGGTAAGTTTCATACCTCAGTTGATATCAAAGAATGGATTTCGTCATTCTATTACAACGCAGAGTAGAAACTTCATGTAGCTAGTTTTGTCAGTTCTCCAGTTCTTCTTTCGAGTTTGAATGAAATGAACTATCCTTCTCCTAACTTATATGTCCATTTGCAGTAGGGTTGATTATATGTCCATTTGCAGTGGGGTTGATATAATCATCATCGTGCGCAGTTAACTTATAGATGTGGTCAATATCGTCATCACTGTATTCTTTGCGGACGAGTTCTGTATATCGCACTCCTTTAGAGGGGTCTAAAGGAATAGCGACCCTAGTACCATTCTTTTCAAATACCATACCCCTCCTTTTGAGATTGACTATAGCGTCCATATCAAAACCCCAATCGATTCCGAGAAAAGCTAGATATGGATTACTTTCGTCCACCATCTCAATGACTTCGAAGTCTACCCTTACTCTTACTCCTTCAATATCCACCATAAAGCCTTACAACCGTCCCATTGGGATAATCTTCTGTTGATTGGCCATGTGCAACTAAATTGGTGACAATTGCAGATTTGGTTGCCCCATCCTTTCCCATGTCTGTTTTGGCAACACATTTGCATCTGATCCAAAGTCCAGAATTACTTGATCCATTTCAAATTTTCCAATCTGCGCAGTTAATCGCATTTCCTAGCCAGTTCTTTTCTTATTCTTGTTGACCTTAATTAATGCGCATTGTTTAGGTTGTGGTTTTTCTTTACTGGCACAGTAGTCGATCAATTCTTGTAACACTTCCACTACTTTTTGGTCCCTTAACAACTTCATATATGTCTGTAGAAAGGACTTTAGAATAGTCGAATCAGGGTTCTTAGTCGCAGTACCTACTTCAGGAGCATTCTTCTTTGGTACTAATTGTGTATGTGTCTTTGATCTCGAAGCTCCCATGTCCATGAAACTCTTCTTTCCCTCCAAGAAAGTTTCCTTTTCCTTCTACAGATCGAACCCAATATCTTTTTCTCTTGCCTTCCTAACACATGTATCTACCTCAGGCTTCTTACCTTCTGTCTTATCTTCTCCAGTAGCCGCACCACTTGGTGTCACTATATTAATGCTTGGATCATCCTCGCAAAGTTTAGATCACATCATTTGTATATTTTGCTCAGGCTGTTATTTCTTCTTTTCCTGCATCTTAGCCATTAAAACAGGGCAATCTTCTATCACATGGTCAAATTGTATACAATACTGCCATGAAGGGTGGGTGGGATTATGAAAATATCACGCATAGTGTTCGACTTCACCACAATTATAACATATGATCTGACCCCTTCCTCGTCTAGCGCCTCCTCTGCAACCCTATCCTCGACCTTGAAATCCTTCGTGAACCACAAGCGAACCATTCTCTTCGTGCGCGCGACGTTCAGCTTGCATCCTATATGTCGGGGTTCATCTATCATCAATTCATAGTTGCGACAACGGATCTCATCATGTCCCACTGATCGACGGACCTTACAAAATAACTACTGCAATGACTACACATATTTTTGTAGCAAATAAAAGTGATTAGTTGGGTGTTGGCCTGCAACTCGGAAAATACTACACCATACGCTCGGTCAGCTACTTGGTCCAGCACTATGCTCCAGCGTCAAAGGATTGGGACCTTTGCCAACCAAATAATTAGGGTAGACTGGACACTGGTCCTTATCTGTTGAACCCCTATGTGAGTTTCTTGTACCGACGAAGCTTCTAATTTCATTGTGATTTCTAATGCTTCCGCATGCATCCTAATCTTTGTTGCAATACTGGTAATCTAAGGTGTGGAAATAACGCAACTATATACCACTCTTTGTACAATTCATCAGAGATATGGAAGTTGATTTGTCCCATCAAACACTTTAACCACTGATCTACATCCCAGACAGTTTCATTGACATCTTTCTTAGTCTCTTTAGTTTTTGTAATACATAACTGTGACATGGGCTTCTTAAACTCCCCGTTTAGTGTGTTTTTTGTCGTAGCCAGTGAAGCAGCTGGATTCGCCATATTGTACTTGATATACAATGAAAGCACTCTGTCCTGCAACACTGTGACAAGTTGTGCTTTCTTCATATCATTGACATTGATCTGATGCACTTTCCACACAACTTCTGCGATAAACCAAAATTGATTAGGATCCCCTGATCCCTGACCCTTAAAGATAGGCATCTTCGTTGTGTTAGCCATGGTTAATAGTGGAGGTGGAGGTGGAGGTGGAGGTGAAGTGGATGGATGAGGAATCTCAGAAGTGGCTTGAGTTTCTGGCTGTGTCGCACCTCTAGGTGTACTAGGGTTGGTTCGTTCTTCTTCGTTGTCTAATTCACCCAATAATGGAATGTACTCACCCTCTATATATTTGTTCTAATTGGCTCTGAATCTTTTTCTGCTTCACGTAGATCTGGTATGGCCTCTTTTAAACATCAATCTATAGGCATAACACCCTTTTCACATAACAACATTTTAATCCAGAGCTTCAAGGAATTCAGATACTTACCTCACGAACCTTCGAAAAATCTGTGCTTAGCTTCACTATAGGATACAATTGTGTCAATTATGATTTCAATGATAAAGCCTTTGAGGATATTATCAACCTAGTAATCAAAAATTCTTGTGACCTTATATTCAGACTCCTTAAGTCGATTAATCAACTTTGGGGTCCACACAATAGGATCGTCGTGTTTCCAAGTGAGTTCGTTGTCCACTAGCTTTGAAAGCCACTCGTGCAACTTGTTACCGAACGATGCGAAAAAGATCTCGTGGTGTTCTATATAAATATACCTTTGTAACCACCTTTCTTTCGTCTGGCATGGATCTCTTTGTTCCTAAGCTACAAATTCATGCAATTTCCAATCTATCCAATTTTGGATCTCTTTTCTAGTCGGATGCCACATCACACATCCCTCAAATAGACCCATGTCCCGGGAAAAAACCATTTGTTGGCTTCAGGGGCTTAGACCCAGGTTCAAAATTAGTTGTGCTAACCAAAAAAACCCTATACCACCGGCCCTTTCAGCAACGATCTGCTCGCGCAAACCGCAGTCTCACCCGAGGCAATATTGGGGGATGCTAGAACAAGGTTTCTGATCTAGAGGGACTATGCAATGTCGCTGTAAGGTTCTTAATAGTTTAGATCTTAATCTAAACTTCGTAAACTTTTAACCTTATTCTTACAATTGTAAAGCGTTTTATACTTTAACCGGTTAGCGAACTATGTGAAACTAGACTAACATGCATCATTCATCATATAAAACAATATTTGAACCTTTGTGATGTAATTGCAGAAGATATATATAAAACAAACCATAAATAGTTAAAAACATAGAAACTATGTGAACATACAGAAATTACATAGATCTGTTTCAAAACACTTCTTTATTAGTAAAAAAAATTCAAATACAGTCTTCATGACCCTATGCACACAACTACAGAGGCCTGCACACTCAACTACAAACTTACCAAAGTCTACGTGCACACAGCTGCAGGAGCCTTCCCCTTCACCTGACTACAGAAAGATCTTACAAGACAGACTCAAAAGTGTTTCCTCAATCCACTACATTATGTCTTAGACTTGCAAACTCAACCCTTTATATATGCTTGTAACCTTACAATACCATGGTCCGCAAACAATGGGTGGAGCTCAAAAATCCTCTAAGTAATCCCATCCCTTTACAAAAGAAGGGGCTTTGACCCGCCCTAAAGCCCCTTTGACTCTTAGAACATTGTGCTAATCGCGCTTCGCTTCTCAAAATGCAGAGTCTTTACATACTTTGGACAAAACTTAGACCTAGGGGACCCCTACCCAACACCAAACATTTATTTTTTCAACTTGGACTAAAGAGAGATCCAACTTGGATGGAATTGATATGTTGACCTCGGGGACTGAGGAAACCCTAATGCATTGTTATTCACAAGGTGAGTCAACAACGAAAGGCCTACAGATCATAAGGGACCAACTTTCCCCTGAACCTAAATGAATTGTTATTCATAAGGTGAATTAACAATGAAATGCCTACAAAGCATAAGGGACCAAATTCCCCCAATACTAATAAGGGAATTGGCAAAAGACCAAGAGCTGAAGCAGAAGCTAAAAATTGAGAGGCAAGAAATGCCAAGAGAAAACCCTTGAATGCAACGAAACTTTATCTGGAAATGACATGGAATATTGAAACAAAAATTTCCCCTATAGAGAAAAAAGAAACCATAGTACCCACTTCCTCCAAACATGCCAAAACCCCATCATGAGCCCATGGGAAGATAACAACTGAAGAGCTTACTAGGATATCAACAACGCGAAACAAGAATGGGAGGTCTTCCTTAGAGGACGAGTTTTGGGAAACCAACTTATCCGAAAGGGAGATTTGAAGTTGATTTGAATTTGTTAGACCTTTATATTCCATTAATAGACCCTCCGCTTGCTCAGACACCGAAGCCAAAAATTCCTCTGAAACTCCGCTCGAAGAGGTCGCAAGGGAAGAAGTGGGAAGACCTTTTGTTAGTAGTCAACGCTGACTTGATAGAGGGAAGATAGGAGGAAATTTTGGAATTAAAAGTGCCAGATGCCATCGTGAGGAAAAATCTGCCTGATGAGGTGGCAAGCTCCAGATAAATACATCTTGAAAAGGGTCTGTAAAGAAGTCCAACTCATCCTCATATCTTGCCATATTCGGAACTTATTGATAACCATAAACGAAAAAACTAAAACAAAGGCTTTGAATGCCTTGAACCCCACAAAGATCCACTGACAACACTGTCTATCACCCCCATTGCATCCAAGCCTTTGACCGTAAAAACCAAGAGACCCTCTTTGCGAAAAAACAACCAGACCACAGATGAAAAGAGCTTTTGGGAGGAACTATTTGTCAAAAAGTAGGTCAGATCACTACACCACGTATAAAGCATGCGAATGCAGCGCTTCGATATGTCCCAGGCTTAAGAATGTGAAACTATGCGTCGCAAGAGCAATACAGATGGAACCGCAAAGCCATCCTAATTTTCTTTCCATTTGTTTGTGTTTTAATATTCGACAAGTTAAAGTTACAAATACAAGATTATAACTTAAAATTTGAATTGTCCATAATACCCTTATGGTGAGTAGATATTATTTGAATATATATGCTATCAGAAAAGATAGATCTAATCATGTTTAATTACCCCTTTTTCTAATAAAAAACAACACAAGATATGATAAGGTTGTAGCAGTTTGATACATCAAAATCTATACATCGCTTTCTTTTAGTTTTTTTTATAATTAGTTCTCGTATTTTAAAAGGAAAAACCAATCTTTAAAAAGAAAAAGAAAAAACACGAGAGAAATCTTCAACATAAATTTTCATGTTGCACCTCTCAAAATGAAAGAAATCAATGCTAGAAATAAATTCCATGGAGTCACACTCCACCCCTCATCAAATATTGTAATCATGATGCCCACTTGGAATTACAAAGCCTTTTTGGAGAGGGTATCGACAATGGTGTTTAGCTCCCTATAAACTTGTGTAAAAGGAATACACTCAAAAGAGCATAAAGCTTCCTATATGCCGAGAAGAAGACATCATAGATATATGTTCTCAACAACTACTTTTTTCTTAACCCAATAATAACCAATTTAAAATCTCCCTAAACCTTAAGCTTTTTAATATTTTAATAAAACAATAAAAAGAAAGGTATAATAAGTGGTGTATATATATAGAGAGACAAAACATCATTTATAATTTTATATGAGAGAAGATAATTACATTGTACACTTAGCATTCATATATATAAACAAAATTACAACAAACAAATATAATAGCATACACATAATCAAAACTATAGCAAAGAAATAGAATGTAATTATAGAATAGTAATGGAGTAGTCCCTAAACAATCATTTTTGATGACTTTTATCATGATATATTAAAATTGTGAGATATTTTTTCTTTACATTTAATACCAACTATGGTTATAAGATTTTTTTCAATTATATAAAAACCATTTGTAAGTATTTAATTATATAAAAACAATAAATAATAACTTCATTAACAAAGAATAAAAATTCTCTAAATAAAACAAAATCATATAAAAAAATCCCTTCCTAATGCTCCCACCTATACCATGGACAAGCAACATTTGCAAGCCTTCCTAATGCTCTCAAATGTGTTCCCACCTATCCTATGGACAAGCAACATTTGCAAGCCTTCCCAATACTCCCAAATGTGTTCCCACCTATACTATGGACAAGCAACATTTGCAAGCCTTCCCAATGCTCTCAAATGTGTTCCCACCTATCCTATGGACAAGCAACATTTGCAAGCCTTCCCAATGCTCCCAAATGTGTTCCCACCTATACTATGGACAAGCAACATTTGCAAGCCTTCTCAATGCTCCCAAATGTGTTATGTACTGGAGCCACTAAATCCATTGATCCAATCAATGACCACTTTAATCCTTCATCACTTGAATTTTGTGAATCCCTTTTTCTAAAACTAAAGTTTACCAATTTGAGTGTCCACTAAATCCATTGATCCAATCAACGACCACTTTATAATCCTTCATCACTTGAATTTTGTGAATCCCTTTTTCTAAAACTAAAGTTTACCAATTTGAGTGTCAATCCCTTTTTCTAAAACTAAAATTTACCTATTTGAGTGTCAAAAGTGATACTTCATAGTTCGTGTTCAAACTAATATCAACATTTTGTTAATGCCTTTTTGTTAAACTTTAATACCAATTTGACTGTCAAGGAGTGATACTTTATGGTTTGTGTTCAAACTAATTTGAACATTTAATTTTATAAATAATAAAAATATGACCCAACACTGCATTGAATTTTATAAAGTGGTGGTCTTCTAGTTTCCTTTGAGATGCCCCCATCCTAGCTTCCTTAAGATACCCCCATCAAAGTATTAGAGGTTTCCAATCCTGAAACTTTGAGATGCCCCAACCTGATTTCTTTTGAGATGCCTCATCAAGTGTTAAGGTTCCCATCTAAATTTTTTGAGAATTGACCAACAATGAGAAACACGCGATTGAGAAGGTATGATTTAGTTTTTCAAATAAAGTAAAATTCCTACTCAACAAGATATAATTCACCTTCCATATAAAACCAGAATATAAACATAAAGCAAACAAGTGATGATAAGATCCCTCAAATAGTTAAAGAGGACATATGCAACCTCCATGCCAACATTTCCTCTACATAAAGTTCCAGATAAGTATTCTATTGTGTCTCTAAGAATAAGTCACATGAAATTCTAGAGTTCCAAATAAGTATTCTATTCTGTCTTTGAGAATAAGTCACATGAAAATCTTAATCTTAATCTTTTGTGTGGATGCTTATAATTTTTGTGCATACCTTCAATCCAAAATAGTTTGAGTGATTTGTATCACTAGATGTCACTTTCTTCCTATAGTGGTATAGATTCATCTGTTTTATAGTGGTATAGATTCATCTTAAGCACGAATCTAATATCAGCAGAGCAATCAAATTTCTTTAGGTGCAAACTTCTTTTAAAGTGCAAAATACATGCACCTTCTTTTAAAGTGCAAAATACAATGTGTAATTTTTCATTGTTTAAATCATATTTTTGAATGTTATATAGAGTATGTAACTTAAATTTATAGTTGCAAAAAAAAAATCCTTGGATTTCAAAAAATTAATATATATATTTAAAGCAAAGAATCAAATTGTATAACTGGAATTACATCAAATACTTACCACAAAAAAAAAATATTTTTTTCAACAGCTTTATATAATACATAAAGCTGGACAATTAACTAAACATATTCATTTTTGTCTTTTATTATAGCAATATAACTTTTCTATTTAGTAAAAAAAAAAATTAGAAGAAACACGTCTCAACTCTATGTAAAGCACACATACGAAAATACATATTACCCTTATACTACTAGGCTACTAAGCTGTAAAATGAGCCTTTTTGCTCAATAACATGTTAAGAAAATAAAAATAATTTAGTCTTTTAAAACTATAATAAATTATTATTTTATCAAAATTTCAAATAACAATTAGAAACAAATGCAATTTTCAATTAATTTGAACTAAATACTAATAAAATATAAAAATAAAAATAAAAAGTGAAGACCTCACCCTTGTGTTAAAACCAATATGTTAAATTAAACTAGTGTATAATTTAAATAATATAATTAAAAAATTGTATAATAATAATTTAATAGAAAATTCTATTAGTCTTTAAAAATGTTATCATATTTAAATTAAATTATATTTACAATAACATAAAGATGCAGTATAAATGCATACAGAAATACAAATATAATCACCTATGAACCCAAGGCTGATTTCATGAATTGAAATTGTATTATAGATCAAGAACCCTGTTGCTGTAACAAGCATTTGTTTCGTGTTGAAATAAGGTTTACAATTTATATTGGAAATCGGAGCCGTAATGTAGCTCATAAGCTATGGATCTATTATCTAGCTCAGCAGTTATTTCTAAATTCTAACTCTCGTGACTGGAATTCTCTATATATATCTACCCTCCAAATTGGAGCTGAGCTATTATCTAGCTCAATAGCGGTTATTTCTAAATTTAACTCTCATGACTGGAATTCTCTAAACTTACCGCGCAAAATTTGATAATATAATTCGAAGGCGTCGGTAAACCATAAAAACGAAGGTGCAAATAATATACACTAATTGAATTAAGTCAAGTACATGGAATTTCTAAACGAGTCAACAAAGAGGTACTTTGAGGCGCAACAGTGCAGGAGGCACCTATGTTCTCTTCCCAAATCTCCACATTTACAGTTCATTTCTGTGAACAAATAGAAGCCTCAACCCTCTCAAGTAAAGACTTCAAAGGTTCATTATGTTTTTAATTGAATGTGGGAGCATCTGCAAATTGGGGCACCCATAATCCCCTGCAAACCAATCCTCTGAAAGTTAATTAAGTTCCCAAGGGAATCTAGGAGCATCTGCAAATTAAAGCACCAGCACAAATCAATACTTCGGAGTTTCATTACGTTCCCAGCTGAATCTGAGAGCATCTGCAAAACCACCAGTCCATTTTGGATGTTAATTAAGTTCCTAAATGAACCTGGGAGCATCTGCAAATTGGAGCTTGGAAAACCCATCCAAGTCAATACTATAAGGTTTAAATCCCAACTGAATCTGAGAAGCATATGCAAATCGCAGCACCCGGGCAAACCAATACTTTGGAGGTTGGTTAATTTTCCAACGGAATCTGGGAGCATCTGCAAACTGAAGCACCCGCTCAACTCAATACCTTGAAGTTTACTACACTTCCCAACTGCATCTGGGAACATATGCAAATTGAAGCACCCAGTTAAGTCATTACTTTGGAAGTTGGTTAAGTTCCCAACTGAATCTGGGAGCATTGAAGCACTCGAACAAATTAATTCTTTGGAGATTCGTTCAGTTCCCTAGGAGCATCTGCAAATTGTAACACCACCACAAATTAATAATATGTGGGAAGCGTTTTAGGTTGCCAGACGAATAGCAACAAAATCATATTTCCTCACTCCCAGACGAATAGCAACAAAATCATTTTTCCTCACTCCCGTGACCCCAAGTGTTTCAAGGATTGCATATAAAAGAACAAACGTTTAAAAATCGAAAGTATAAAAATTCAACATTTACCAACAAATTTTGATATCTCAGCGATCTTTCTCAACTCGTTCCGTCCTATATTCTTATGGTGATGGGTTTTATATTCTTATGGCAATATCGCTATCTTCACTTGTAAAGAAGGTGATTTTCCAGCTCATGGATCCCTCCCATATTCTTATGGCGGTATCCCTGTTTTTACCAGTAAAAAACAGGCAATGTCTGAAAACATCCATGTCTTCGCTTATAAAGAAACAGACTCATGGATCCGTCCCATATTTTTATGGCGGTATCCCTGCTTTCACCTGTAAAAAAGCAGGCAATGTCTAAAAACATCCCTGACTTCACTTATAAAGAAACAGGCAATGTCTAAAAATATCTGCTTCTCCTCTTCAACCATACCGTCCCAATCAATTTAAGTCTGCTTTGTATATGAAGTATTTTGGAGGATTTGTGCCATTGCGCCTTCCAATAGATAGAATATTTTCCATGAATAAGCGCTCCTATCACTTTAAGTGATAATGGCAATCCATCGCAGGCATCCAAAAACTTTTCAACCAGTTGTTCAAATGCTATTCAAACAGAGTAGCTCTAGGGAGTGTTGTCAATTAAATGACTCTACAATCCCTAACATTGCAATAAGATCCTTGTTACAAGATGTAACTAATATTAAGCTCCCTGAATTGATCTCATCTTTAACTGGCGAAAATAATGCATTCAGTCGTTCTATATGATCAACATCATCTAGAACTATGAAAGCCTCGTCAGACAATGAGAGATGCCTTTTGAGCTCTCCTATATCTTGCTGAGCGTTATTTATTTGCTCATTCCATAGAGCCAATTCTTTAAGAACTGTACTCTGCAAAGAATTTAGAGAGCTCTTGGCTGCATTTTCCCATACATCATATACAAAACAAAAACTACCATAATTTAATATGGTACGGTTGAAGATTTCTTTGGCTGAATCATTTTTTCCAACTCCACCAAGACCAACGACTCAATACTTTTGGCTTGGGTGCTGCAAGAATACTCTCATTCCCACATCTTTTCTTTTTTCATGCCAGCCACTTAGGCATTCGGTTAACTTCAGAGGTGTTTCCCTAACCTTTCTCCACACTTGTTGGACGAACTCATTGACTAGCTGACTCTGGTTACTGCAGAATATACACAATAATATGACTAATAAGGAAACCCTACAGAAATAAAGTATTATGTACCTCTCTATCATAGCCGATTGAAATAAAGAACAACAGTGAGACTTTGAAACTAAGAATAACAATGAAGGGTGAAGGCACTTACCCATTATTCGCATTCAGCTCAAAACTGCTTATCTCTGCGACAACAGATAAAAGCAATCCTCCATTCTTTAACAGTATGGGAGTCTTATTTTGGTTGAAAATCGAATGCATTTTTCTCTTCGTGAATGCACAGGGTTCGAGCATACACTCCATCTCCACCCCACATCCATCGAAGTATCCAGGGATTGACATTATAGAAAACCAGAAAAATTATTGACCCCAAGTTCAACATGAGTAGAAGTTCATCAATCACCAGCTTGATTCTGCGTTCACCTTCAGAATTTTCGTCTTCCTCGTCTAGCTCATCTAACAAGTGCAAAGTGCCCACGAGATGCGCCTTTGCTACTCTCTGTATTTCTATTTAGCTAATCGGTTTAAATAGAAAAAACCTAAACCATACTTAAATCTGGTGGATTTCTGAGTTCTTTCCTGCCATTCCACAAACCATAGACCTTGAACCAGATACCATCGGTGGAGTGATTTTAACGCACAAGCAAGTAGTTCCTGGAAATCTCCAGGTAACTGCGGTTCCAGTATTGCCACTGTCCAGATACCACTGACCCAATAAGTTCCTGGAAAACTCCTCGCAACTGCGGCTCCAGTATTCCACTGTCCAGATACCACCGATCGAGTGATTTGAACACGGCAGCGAGAAGTTCCCGAAAATCTGCTCGTAACTGTGGCTTCAGTGGACCTGTGTAGATTTTCCCTAGGAAAAATTGAAAGTGACTGTAGAGGTCCATGTGCAATTACGGCTAACAGGTGGCATCCACCGACAAAAGAAAGTTGAAAGCGGGTTGTAGAGGCCCATGTGCAATTACGGATAACAATTGGCATCCACTGACAAAAGAAAGTTGAAAGTGGGTGTAGAGGTCCCTGTGCAATTACGGATAACAGGTGGCATCCACCGACAAGAGAAAGTGATTGAGTCACGCGGGAAATTGGGAATCTACGTCCATCCGTCGGATTTCGTCGTTTATCTATTCCGAATCTTATGCGCTGACCTCGGACCCCACCCACCATATGCTGTTTATGGTGGGGCATCTCTCTACCGGCATGCATCATGCGTGGGCCACATCACATGCGGCGTTTAGTTAGCTTTTATATTGAAAGCTTTTATCTTTAATTTCAATACTAGACCAGACCAGCCGTTGTAACTAATATTCTTCGATTGCGAAGATGAGAGACGTTATGGGTATAGTCCAATTGACGTTTAGGGCGTAGTCTAATTGTAACTAGTATTCTTCGATTTGGATAAGACCATAGACATTAATGTAACTGTAACGATTTATATATAATATATATATATATATCTTTTTTTCATAATACAATTTTGGTGCCGTTCTAAATTATTTAATATTTAAAATATATTTTTTAATATATACATAAATTGATGTATGATAATCTTTTAATTTGAATATAACCACTTAAATAATAATAATTTTTAAAATTATAAAAAAAAATTTAATACAGATAAATTTGCAAAATTTTTTTAGGTGAATATCACAATCAAGATTATTTGGTTAAGCGTTTAAACTGAGTGTGTTTTTTTCGTCTGACACAAGACGAAAAATAAGACATGGTAATGAAGTTAAATAGAAAGAGAAATCATTGTCCAAAACAACGAAAATTAAACAATTACTTTTGGATGGTCAAAAATTAAGTAAAAAAATTATTTATAATGATTTAATTAATCAAATAAAATATATCTATGATATTATTTTAATATATAAATTAAAAGTTACATTTGATTTGGACTAAGGATTAGGGAAAAACTAATAATATTCGGTTTAAAAGAGGAAGTAGATGAGGATACTTTAGCCTTAGCCCAGACAGAATTACATAATAGATTACAAATTGAAACAGTGTGTCTCACCGAAGCAACAAGGTTGGGGAAATTAACCGAGAATAAAGGAAGACTAATCCGCATAAAGGTGAGCTCCACTGATCATAAGTACAACATACTTAGTAAAACCTCAAGTCTAAAAGGAACAGGAATATTCATAAATGAAGATCTCATTCCAGAAGATCAAGCAAAATTAAGAAAGGAGGTTCAAAAGGTAAAAGAAGCTAAAAAGGAAGGAAAATGGGCAATAATCAGAAATAGAAAAGCCTTTATTCGAGATAGAAACCAAAAAGATAGTAATCAATAGCAATTAAACATGCTCCAGATCCTTTCTTGGAACTATCGGGGCTTCCCATGGAACAAAGGCCCTAAGCTAAGTTGGATTTCAAATGATGTTGATATTATTTTGCTTGTTGAAACTTGGGAGCACGAAGAATCTAAGGTCCCTAACATAGATGGATTTATACTATGGCCTACATGGAACAAGCAATCCTCCCGTAGAGGCATTGGGGGAATAGCTTGTTACATTAAGAAGACCATCTCCCCCCATGCTAGGATTTATAAAAACGACCCTCACAACCAATATATTTGGATAGTGATCAAAGACATTAATAATAAAAAGTCCTACATAGCAATATGTTATTTCCCCCCAATCAATTCTAACTTCTATAAGAAGAAGAATCTAGATAAAGCTAACCCTTACAATGGTTTAGAGAATGATATTTCTAGCCTAAGGAATGATGGTAATATATTTTTAATAGGTGACTTTAATGCTCGAACTTCAAACAACCAAGCTATTATTCTAAGCAATCATTCCAACCCTAATCCTCTTTGGTTAGACGAAGACCTTACTCTAGCTAGTAGGTACAAAAGGAGCTCTGAAGACCTCGGGGAAAATTTGTTTGGGTCAGAGCTAGTCAAGCTCTGTAGTGCTCAGGATCTCATAATTTGCAACGGCCTAAAGAAGTGGCCCAATTCCAGCAAGATGACCTGCATCCATGGACTTGGTAGCAGCGTGGTAGACTACGTTATTTCCGATCTCCCATTATACAATGAAATAATAAATTTTGACATCTTAAA
>APFE031548133.1:25036-39456 GCA_000404065.3 Pinus taeda
TTTGATTGTTGCTAGACCCCCTTTGGGCTAGTAGGGATCGCCTCTATCCGTAGAGGGGATTTACCTCTCCAACAGACGACACAAGGTTCAGGAATGGCGGTCATGAAAAAAATGGAGGGTGAAGGTATTGCAGTGGATGAGGCATTAACTGGATGGTGGTTTCTCAATTGAATGACTTCTCTTAAAGATATCGACTACACTAAGATGGATTGGTAGCCTTAACCCCAACAGATGGATGGTGCGGAATACCAATGGTGAAATGACCAGTGAATGAAATAACCCAACCCGACTCAATCAAGGTGATGGAGTGAAAGTGTCATGTTCAAGAGTGACCTGCTACCATAAAATTCTTCAAGTTTTCTTCCCTTTTTCCCTAGTCATTACTGACCAGTACCTCTTTATTTTTGTCAAGCTTGAGGAGGATAACATATAATTGTTTTATAATTTTCCCTTCAGGCAAACCTGTCGCTATATTTTAGCAAGTCTAGCGACAGTGAAACTCGTTCTTGTCTAGGTAGACAACTTTGTCGCTATTTTTTTAACGAGTTTAATGACAAGGATAATTCAATCATTTTCATGTTTAGAGAATTTGAAAAGGGATGAAAAGGAAACTCCAGTAGTTATTTTTCGCAGTAAAATCCCTTAAGTCCGAAAAAGGATAAAATAATACAGAAGGGATGACTTTTCGATCACTTTAGCGAGCAGAAGAAGGCAAGCACTCGAAACGTTTCATGAGATAATCCCTCAGGTCCGAAAATATGAAAATATATAGGAGGGATGGCATTTCGATTACTTTAACGAGCTGGAAAGACCAATAGCTTGAAAATCTTTTCATATTTAACGAGTCTGAAAAGAGTTTAAAGGAAACTCATTTTTGAGGAACGAGTGGCATTCATGGTAGCAACTAGTTCCAGGTAGGCTTGGAACTTCTCAAAACATGATGACGTGAAGACGTTGGCTAACAGGACCACTTGTCACAATTGTTCCTCAAAAGGGTAGACAATCAAGTGGAACCGTATGATCGGCCAAAAGGATGCAGGTCATGGTATGGACACAACCAATGCTCAAAAGGCTGATAGCATCGCAATCACAAAGGTTATTTACCGAAGGTGGGTTCATTTTTTAATGAGCTTGAACCATGGGGAACTATGCTCAGAGGTAGGTTTATTTTTTTAACAAGCTTGAACCATGTGACATCATATGCTCAGATTGTGCTCAAAATGTTTAATTCACGGTTTAGCACATATCATATTCTTTTGTCGGTCATTCAACCTTTCATTTTCATCATTCTATTTCAAATTTGGGATTTTGGAGCTTTGGAGTGGTTGTCCCCCTCAAATTACACCATTTTATTTCGGTAGATCTAGTGGACTATTCTCTATGCCGTCAGGACCATGTAGGAGCTAACCTCGAGCTCTTCAATTTCATTCCATCCTTCTTTGATTTTGAGCATGTTTTTCCACATTTTTGGGCCCTTGGGGTTTGAACATCTCATTCCCCAATCATCGCACCTTTCCAATATCGAAAGGTGTGATTCATACTGAGCTGCCAACTAGCCAGTTAGTATGCATTCACCTTACTCAAAGGCAGGGTGTGATGGGCGCAGAAGGGCATCTTTACACAGTGATTTTTCATCAAAATTTTGCCTGTTTTTGCTCAAATTTGAATCCTAATTCATCTTTTGTTTTCATTTTAGATTTTTGATGGATCAAGATGGTTGTCACATGGCATGAACATGAACATGAAGAAGAGGACATTATTGTTTTGTATGACCTGAGCATGGTTGCTGCATTAAGAAACTGTGGTTTGCTTAAGTTCTTCTACATATCTAGAATGAGTCAACAAATCAGTTTGTTGTAGTATTTTCTCACTGTGTGGGATCCGATTGACCAGGTATTCTAGATTAGAGGTAAATCCATTCCATTGATAGTCGAGGAAATTTACTTTTTGATGGGGTTGTGGAGGTGTGGTGCCCCTTTTTCACTTTCAGGATTTTCTCATGGGGGTGAATCTGTGAAAGATTATATTCGTTAGTTCTGCAGAGATGGATCTTAGCCCAGTGGAGATGGTAAGATCAATATCTGGGATGTCACTAATTGGCCCTTGAGAACCATTTTATTTACCTTTGCTATATTGGCTGGTAGCGCTGCTTTCCATTTGGCAAACAGATCTTACATGTAGTACGCTCTGGAATGCCTTGAACCAAAGGTATTCAACTGGTGCGAGGCAGTACATCCTATCATGAAAGAACAACTCTCCAAAGTAAAGAATGGAAGAACCAAGAATTTCGGCTATGGTTCCATATTGACTGCTTTTTCCTTGGAGAGGATTCCACCGATGCAGCCTCAGTACATTTCACTTGGATTTCCAGCACCGAGGGAACCACGGATGCAAAGATGGGTTGATCTTATCGCCAGACATGCCATTCAATCACATATTTCCTTCTCTAATGCCTTTTTCAAGTGGTTCGACCATCAGGAGATGGTCTTTGTGGAGTATCCATACGTGAGGATGGATTTCTGAGGCGACCTAGATTTGGCGCTACCAGCTGGCGAGCAGTGGAGTGCTATAGGTAAAATGATTTGACCACATCTTTATTTATCAGTTCTTATAATTTTTTTGTGTTTCTTGGTCATATGACCAATTTTGTCTTGGACACAAAATATTTTGTAAAAACTATAAACAATTATATATTTTTTCTTTTTAGAGTTTTATTTTGGTTAAGTTATGCAATCCTGATGCAAATGTTAATGTAAAATGATTTCTTTACAAATGCAGCAAATGTCTATCTAACACATAGTTTGCTAATGAATCAGTCAACATGTTTAAGTTCCTGGAAATGTGTTGATATTGAATGGAATCAAACTGTCTTTCCAAAATCCTGACTCTTAGGAACATGCGATACATGGCTGGGTTCCAAATGGAATAAACGCCAGTAATCTGTAGAATGACGAGCTGTGAATCTATCCTGACAACGAGTCGGTGTATGCCATGTGAAATGGCATCAGAGAGAAGTTCAATCAACGTGCTATACTCAGCAATGTTGTTTAATGATTAACCAATACATATCCCCCTCAAACTCACTAACTCGCCGCTTGGAGCGAAAATGGCCCATGCCGCAGAGGACAGGTTCCATGTACTATGACTAGCTCCATCATCATACCCAACAAATGGTTCCAAAAGGTCTGACATCTGCAAAAAAAGCGAAGCGGATTACCTAACCAAAATGACAACTCTGAAAGAAAACAAAAATGCAATAAAAGCATATATACAATAAGCGCACTACACTTAATCAAGCATAGTAATGTTTAAGATACAACCCATTTCAGGGCTATGACAGTGGAATCCCATCATAATCGACCAGCCCATAGGCTCCTTTTGCCAATACTCGTTTAACAATGTAGGGGCCCATCCATAATGGTTCGAACTTACCTGCTCCCAATTTGTCAAAGTCCTGATCATAAAGTAAGACCAGGTCACCTTCCGAGAAGATGTGAGGCTTGACATTTTTGTCATATTGTGCCTTGACATGTTTCTTATGTGCTTTGTTAGCCAGCACAGTATCACGACTGGTTTCATCCAGATGGATTAGTTCCAAGAAATGAGCCTCTTCTTCAAAATTTTCAGGAAGTAGATTAATTGCGAGCCTGAGGGATGAGATTTCACACTGAATTGGTAAGATAGCTTCTAGACCATACACCAGCTAAAAGGGTATAAATCTGGTTTCATTTCTCACTGGAGTCCTATATGCCCACAGAGCTGAGTATAGGAATAAATGCCAATTTCGTTTGTGGACTCCAATCATCCTCTACAACATGCACTTAAGGACTTTGTTGATTGCCTCAACCTGTCCGTTACCTTGCAGATAATATGGATTAGAACTGTCGTGGGACAGTCCTAATCTGGTAGTCAATTCAACCGTCATGTGATTGCGGAAATGTGATCCATGATCTGTGACTATGGCCTGTGGAACACCGAACCTAGAAACTACATGATTAAAAAAGAAAAGAGTAGTCGTTTTGCCATTGTTGTTTAATGTAGGCATCGCCTTGGCCCATTTTGTAAAATAATCGATGGCAACTATAATATACCCATGCCCCCCAGTCGAGGTGGGGTTACATGTCATGAAATCAATGCCCCATTTGCCCCATTTAGCGAATGGCCCAACAGTAACTACTGGATTTAGTGGTGCAGGTGGTAATCTAGTTTTGCAATCAAAAATCTGATAAGCATGGCAACTTCTGACTACAGTTATGCAATCTCTGAATATGGTGGGCCAGAAGTAACTTGCTTGTAAGATCTTTTGTGTTGTAGCGTAACCAGATAGATGCCTCCGGTAAGCACCTAAATGACAATCATTCAAAACTTTTTCGGCCTCCTCATGCATGAGGCACCTTCGTAGAACTGTATCGATACCACGACGATAAAGTGTATTGCTAATGATCAGTTAATCTTTGGCTTGGTATCGAGTAAGTCAATGTTTAGAGCTAGAGGTGTCAGGCCTAAAAGTTTGGGTTTAGAGATAGACAAGTATATCTTCGTATCATGGATCACTTGACGATATCAGAAACAGAGTCTCATCCATAATTGATGCTTTAGATGTTAAATCATTGGATGATGATGGGCGATCACAAAGTAACTCCACGAAGACAAGAGACTTCTTTGATTTGGCTTTGGTGAATTCCAGATCAAACTCTTGCAAAATGGCTATCCATTTGGAATATTTTCCCCCTAGTAATTGACGCGACAAAATATAGGTCATAGGGTTGCAATCTGATACAACGATGGTCTTACGAAAGAGAATATAGTGTCGAAATATCTATACTGCTTGAACGACTGCTAAAGCTAGCTTTTCAACATAAGAGTACTTGCTTTCTGTATCATTAAGGTTGCGACTTAAATAATATATAGGATTTTCTATTCCATTATCTTCTTGCACTAAAACCATGGTGATAGTTGTATCTGTAGCAGCAAGATACAAGTTAAAGTCTTTTTTATAGTCATGAGCATACATTAATGATGCTTTTATCAGGGAACCTTTTAAAGCATCAAAGGAAGCTTGCGAAACCTAATCCCAGTGGAAGGGTACATATTTTTCAACAGATGTGTATAACCTTTAGCGAGTTCGGCATAATTTGGAATGAACCTCCTCAGAAAGTTAGCTTTCCCTTGGAGTTTTTGAATCTGAAGCAAATTTGAAGGTGTAGGCATGTCAAGGATTGCCTGACCTTAAATCAGTCAAGTCGAATTCCGTCCTTCGAAACTACGAAGCCAAGTAATCGACCAGAACCAACACAAAATACACACATGCAGATTCCTAGAATAATGGGCGTAACAACTTCTGGCAAAGTCATCGTTGAACTACTAAGTTGATCTATAGCCTTGTTGTTTGACAATGGTGGATTCCCATAATCTTTGTTCCTTGTCGATATCGAAGCCTCATTTTTTTGTTTCGAGATGGATAGCATAAGCACTTCGGATGTGGAAGCATGATCGATAGAAACGAGATTAGTTTCTAGGTTTGGAAACAGATTAGTCAACACCGCTAAGGTATTAGAAGTCTTTAACAATTTCGTAATCTCAGCTCGATGTGGACAATCTCTCATCCAATGGTCCTCGTTACATATGTAACATGGATCATGAAATTTCTTTTTCACAGTAGGGTTCTCACAAGATTTTTCAGGAGTTGAATTTTCCTGTTTCTTCTTATTATTCTTCCCTTTTTTCATTTCCCCTAGTTGCTTTAGATTCTTTTCCTTTTTTTTTGGTATGGGGGTTTACGCAGTGTAAATTCAAAAAGAGTCAAGGGATCTCTATTTGAATGGTTCATGAGGCACAACACTTGCTAAGGTTTTGCAAATGGGGTAGCAAGCTAAGTGGGCTTGATTGTGGGGAAAAACTCCACAGTTAAGCGCGCTTCAGCTAGAGGAGATCTAGGATGGGTGACCTCCTGGGAAGTCCTGGTTACCGGGTGCAAGCCCTGGAAGTGATGACTGATGCTATGTGATTCGTTCTCCACATTTCACTAGTTTCAATCCCACTTCTTCACCCCTGTGAGCATCACCCGATGCAATGAGTGCTAAGTGAACTATTCAAAAATCATGAGAAATTAGTCAGTTACAACTACCTCTCATGGAAATGGTCATACGTGAATGACTTACCTAACGCAGTTGAATCCCAAAATGATATCTAATATTCTTTTCCTTGTCAGATGACATGGCATTAATCTCTGAGGCAAGAGGTTTTTCATTTTCTTTTTGACTAGAAGCTGCAAGGGCTTTACTAGATGTAGCCTTTGTGGTTTGCATGCTTGAGGTACCGATCACGCCATCACCGGCATGAGAGTCCTTGTTTGATTTGGGGGGAGGAATGGAAAATTCGGGTCTGGGAGAGTCAGGAATTTTGTCGTAGAGTGTGCTAGACTAAGTATAGACCAAGTCTAGATCAAATCTAGATATTGGGCATGAACAATGACTTGCTCTTCGGTGACAACTCCTCCTTTTTCCATGTCCTCAGTTATAGATGGTAATAAGGACATAATAAACCACTCAGCCAAAAGCTGATCAAGAACATACATCTTTACCATTTGATGACGATGTCGCCACTCATGAATATGATTAGATATGTGAGTAGTCGTGGTCTGTTTAAAGTTGGTAAGAAGTTCTATTCCTGTTTTGTAACTTATGGGTAACTGAAAGTGGGTTAGAAAAGTAGTGGCAAGGGCACTGAAGTTATCAAATGAAGCTCTAGGTAATTCAATATACCATTTCGTTGTCAGACCAGTGAATGTTCTCTGAAAAAGGCGAAGTCTAATCAAATCATCATTTAGGGTGTTAGATGAGCACCACAAATGAAAAGTCATTATGTGATTCGATGGATCTTCACCTGGATTTCCATTGAATTTAGGAATATCGGAGGGAAGTCTATGAGGAATCGCTGGCCACCGAGGGGTATACACAATTGAATCATTCATCAGCCAGTTCAAATGTGGTAATTCTAGAGTTGCTATAAAAGGAAACTATTGATTCAGGTTAGGTGAAGCATACCCAGGATAAGATGGAATCGCCTGAGCAGTAGGTCTTTGCATACCAACATAATGTATCTGATGCTAGTAACTTTGATAAGGTTGTTGGACAAAACCAATATAGTGTGGTTGTTGATAACCGTTTTGAAAATGTGGTTATCCATTACCCACAAAGCCTTGTTGCTCAGGTCCTCGATAGGTTTGCTGGAATTGCGATTGTTGGTATTGTACTAGCCATGCTTGTTGGACCATTTTCTGTTGTCCAATACTAGAAGATTGACCAATATGTGGAGTGATAATACCCATTTAATCCTGAGTCGTTCCAGGTAAGGAAGCACTAACCTGAGGTTGTGATTGAGCTGTAGAGACAAGAGGTTGTTGTATTGCACCCTGAGAGACTTGAGGTTGACACACAATAGGCAGTGCTTGTACTTGTGACACAGTCACAATAGCAGGTGTAGTGGGAATATTTGACATAGGTTGGGTCGGTTGCATTGAATATACAACCCTTGGTTGTTGAGGCAGTATTGGTACCCAACCGCTGGATGTAATTCTAGTTTGACCTGAAATTCGTTGTAAACTCTCATATGGTTGTTCTCTAGGAGGGAACAATGAAAAAGCATAGTGCCCTCCATATGGCGGTAGTCCAGTGTTCAAAGGACATATAGGTCTTTGAAGACTAGTTTGCCGAAATTGATATTGGCCTGCAGGATCAATTTGCTGAGTTTCAACATAAGAAATACCAGATGGGACTCCAGATGAATAAATAGGAATAGACCATGTCATCAAAACAACCCCTGAGTGGAATCCAATTAGTGATTCATAACTAGCTAGAATAGATGGTATATCAGAAAACATAGTAGGAATAGTAGCAGGAAGTTCTGCCATAGTTGTATCAGATGACACAATCCTAGATGCTGATGGTTGCTCAGACATGTTTAGTCTATCAAAAATATTTCCTAACGATTCGACAGGAACTTGCGATGAAGGATGATTAAAAGAACCAACTTTAGGAGTAAAAGGATATAGATGAATCTCGGCCCCAAAATGTAATGGGGTACTGGATGGAGGATGCTCTACTATCTCTTCTATAGCAATCAGTCCGGGTGGAAGAGGTAGACCGTCAGGTCTGTAAAATATTTCTGAAGTCGAAGAAGGTATAGCTTCTGCAGGGAAAGTTACTGGAGGGGTGACACTTTCTGATTCTGGAACTCAACTTCCAGATGTTCAGATAAGTGAACTTCAGTCTCTGGATCAACTCTAGATGGAGTTGTTTCAGGTATAGAAGTGTCTACCGTTACACTAGGATCAATTCTAATGTCCTCTTGCAACTGTGGAACTTCTTCTCTAGAGCCAGATGTACCAGAAATGATTGGAGTAATTGTAGTCTCTGATGATGTTGAAACCAAAGTTTCAAATAAACCAGATGAATTGGACTCAGTTGAACAAGACCGTTTTGCCTGGAATGGTTTTGTTTCTGGAGTCAAAGACGGTTAACTCGCTAGTCTCCGCGAATGATGGGTTTTTGATTGACTTTCTTCCACGATTGTGGATTACTTGATCAACTCAAAATTAAGGGGAAAATGATGTTATTCTGAATTTAATAAACTTTAAAGACGCTTTAACACAACTTTGCTTTTTCAATTTTTGAGAGTCAAGAAAAAGCTAAAGATGACTCTAGTCCCCTTCGATTTTTAATGAGCTTGAAGTGACAAGTTCTTAGATGGACCTTTTCTCTTAAGGAGTCGAAAAGGAACGAAAGTGACTACTCTGGAAATGTAGACAAAGGGATTACCAAGCCAATCATAAAACTGCAATATCCACCTTGGTGATAAATTAAAGAGAAATTACCAAGGACTTATGTATGACAGTTAATCTTCCCGAATGTTGTGTTTAGTGCATCGTGATTGATAGGGCAGCAGACACAACTTCCTATGGATAAAGGATATAATCCTATTGTGGTCTCCCAATATATACTTGATGGTACGGGGAGCACAATTTCGTGCTAACAGTTGTCGTATCAAAGAGGAGGAATCACCCAACCTTCGATGAAAACGATAGTTACTAGATTTTACGATGGCGAAACACGTCTCTAGCCTAGACCTCTAGATGTGTTGCGTTAGGTTCCAAAGCGTTGTTAGATTCATTGAAATTTATTTTAGAGTTGATCTTTTTTAAAAGTTTGCCTTTCAATGGCTCACCACATGATGTTGATTTGAAATTCCTAGAAATGCAATCTACAATGATAAACAATCATTATTTATTTTGATTAGTGAAAATCCTAGCTACTAGGGAAAGAAAATTACGATTCTTTCAAATAAAGAGAAAAGAGCGCACTCTAAATGCACTTTCCTAAATCATTTTTCACACACAAGCTAAATGCAAATGCAAATGCATAAATTTGTTTTCTGTTCCCTTAATGTGAGAAATGCCAAAAGAGAGAACTAAGTATAGCAAAGATCTAAAATATTTCATTCAAAGCGGCATTTCGACAATTTCTTTTTCAAAATAGAAAGGAAGACTAAACGACACTTTTTCAATTTCGAATAGAAAATTCTTTTGACACTTCAAATATCAACAAATCAAATCAAATATATGAGAACAAGTTCAATTGACTATTCAGAGAAGGAAGACTCAATGACACTTCTCTTTTTGACACAAAACGACAGATCGATTTAAGCAACTTTTCGACAAAGGATTGTAAATTATGGATAAATAATTAAAAACATTTACTAATCCTAATAAATGGAGGCTAATCTATGTAATGCAAGCAGGCTTCAGTAATGAGGCATTGTTCATAAGCAGCAAATTAACTAAACAGGGTTGAAAACAAGGACAAACAACCCAAATTTCAAGAAGAGAAATAGGCTTAGTCAGTAATCGCACCTGGGCTTCACATAAATAGGGATGAATTTCACTTTTCAGGCTGGAAAGTGTGATGTATGCTAGTTGACAGTGACAGACAGTGCGACGGGACAGGGAACACAACTAAGGTGGGTTTTGGCTCAAATTTGCAGCTGATTTCAGTGATTTAAGCTGAGCTATGATGGACAGCAAAGAGAAAAGTACAAAGGAATGATCTTGGGAGGTTATTGAGCTACCAAAAGGGAATCTAGAATGCTTGTAAGTCAGATGTTCAAATCATAAACTAAACTAGAGATTGACTGAAGCAACATTCATCTACTATGCACTTGTAGAGCAAGAGCAGTTCGAAGGCTATCTGGCTAATCTTTAGGCTTTGTCTATAGTTTATAAAGCAAACAACAATAACAAACAATCATATTTTCGATCCCAAGTGGAGTTGCCATTTTGTTTCCAGGAAAACTAGTGTCTTTTCAATTGACTAGCGCTCTAGGATTGGCAGCTATCCTAGAAACAAACAATCAAAGCAATTTGGGATTTATTTTATGTGTGATCAATAAGAGAGAGAGGCAAAGGAACCAACCTATATCTTCCTCTTGACTTCTTGCTTGATATCTCTCCCCCTCGACTGAGCTTGCAACTCCTCTCTTACTTATCCCGCTTAGAAAATATTTGTAGAAACAAAATCAAAGCATCTAGATCTATTATAGCATAAGCAATACATGACCAGAAATTTAATGAACATACAATGGAATTCAAAAACAATAACATTCACAAATACACGATTGTATGGAAGAATACTCAAAGAACTTTATTAAATAAGAAGGGAGAATTACAACCGAGCTGTTTGATCCAGCATCATCCTCCCAGCATCAAAGCCCTCTTCACCTCATGAAAAGCAAGATCACACCAACAATACAATGCTTTTTCTTGACCACAAACTATCACCACTTCCTTACAAATTACAAAATTCCCACCTCCAGATCTCTTAGATGAGGGATCCTTTTATAGATGTGTGCAAGGGTGTGAGTCATCTCTGGGTTTTTGATTAGTGTCATTCCACTTGTTTTTCTTGGTTCCACTTGGAGATTTCTTGGATCTCTTACTCATCCTTGGGAGAATTCAAAGAGGCAAGTGTCATAAGAGAAGTTTCTAGAAGATTCCATGAGCATCCACTTGGCAAACTGTCTTGGACATTTATCTAACCTCACTCATCACACCCTACAGAAGGCCTCATCAGTATGCATCACTCCTGGAGAGTGTAGGAGTTAGTATGCATCGCACCTTGATAGTGGAGCAGTCAATATGGTCCTATTTTGGCCAGTTATGGATGGTTTTTCAGGTGGAACTTTTGGGTAATGATGTAATCAGTTGACCATGATCCTTTAGGGTATGAAACAACACTTTTAGGGGTTAAAGAGCCCTTAGTTTATTGACATATAAGATTGGGGTTGTAGTGCCCAAATATGTCTATAACATCTGGGTGTAACCTCAGCCTTGGGTTTACATGGCCCCTTTTGTGCTTTGTTTTCTGCTCCCTGTTTCTTGTCTTCTTCCTCATTTTCTTTTGTACTATTGTCCTCCCTTGATTTGGTTAAATCCTAATCCTCTTCCATGTTCCTTTTCCCTTCTCCTGAGGGACCTCTGGCAGTCTCTATTGGTTTCTTACTTCGGCTGGCCATGGCCTACCTGTAGGAGGGAGTGGAGCTCCCCCGTTTGCACCCCTCCACGGAGTTCAACCCTTGCAAAAGCTTGAAACCCTAGCTCTTCATCCGTGTTGCTCCCCCCTGTAATGTTCCACAAATAACGTGACATATTCAACATTAAAGTGTTTTGAAATTTAATTTTAAGAGATGCTTAGTTAATTTTTCATACCGAATCACAGTGCTTGTCTTAGGCCATACAAGGATTTGATGAATTCTCATAATTTATGTTCTTGTCCCTTTACAATAATACCTTCTTGTTTATACATGAAAACATTTACTTTGTCTCCATTCAAGAAAGTAGTCTTCAAATCCATTCAATGGACTTTCCAAGAGGATTCCATAAACTGCTTCTAACTCTAGCCAAAGCCACCTTTTGCTAAAGAAACGATGGCATAAGAATGTCCAATATTGACTAGATCACTAGGGGACAAAGCAAGATAATATTGTGCAGAATAAATATAATATTAAAAATCTTATTACATCAAAATTTCAGGGGAAATTGTTATATGCCTAGGGGGGATAATATGGGGTACCAAGGGAGATACCCAAGGTAATAATGTAATAATGGGATGGGCCATAGTAATAAATAAGGTAGAAATGCTTCTTTATTATCAAACCCTTAAGGTAGGGAAACACCATACATTCACTCCTTAAGGAAGGAGAACACTCCACAAGCCATATGCTTGTACATACAATAATCCTTGACTATTCCTTGACTATTCCTTGACATCTCTCCATGTAGATTCTCTAGCCTCTATATAGGCCTCATACATACAATACCATGGATCATTACAATGGTTCCCTCATACCATCCAACTAATACCATGGGCCCATTACATTATTACTAACTACTTGTGGTCCCTTACATGATATGGGTTAACCACCTTATTTATTACTATGGCCCATCCCATTATTACATTATTACCTTAGGTACCTCTCTTGGTACCCCATATTATCTGCCATAGGTATATAACATTCCAACCCCCTTAGCATGTTTTGTCCCCGAAACATGGGAAGAACACAAATAATAAGATCTACTCAAAAGAGTAGTCCACTAGTACCATGCACGTGCATCTAGGCATCCAAGAGAAAGGTGAACCCTCGATTTCGCTGGTGCCTCGCTCGCTTGAGATGGAAGTTGACCGTGGTAGTTCTTCTGTGTTGATGTGTAGTAGGTGGATCTTCGCTCCTCTCTATCTGTCCTGCGGGG
This sequence comes from Pinus taeda, assembly GCA_000404065.3. NCBI lineage: Eukaryota > Viridiplantae > Streptophyta > Pinopsida > Pinales > Pinaceae > Pinus > Pinus taeda. The sequence continues at coordinate 37,839 of APFE031548133.1, forward strand.
ATTGTTGTCCTTGTGGTTAATTGGTTGCCATCTTGATGGTTGTCTTGCGGGGTGATATGGGTGATGATATGTTGAAGTTTGAACCCACGGTGTCTTTTTCTTGAATTCACCCCTTACTAGAGCCTGACTATTATCTGGTGCATGTTGTGGTGCCTGTTGTGGTGTCTTATCTTTCAATATTACTTCAACCACTGAGCCCTCCTTTGATGGATCAGCAACGGTAACCTTTTCTTCTTCAGCCTCTGTTTTTGTTTGATTGTCAATCATCACTGGCTCATCATCTAATATGTCATACCCTGGAACATCTTCTACTTCAGCCTCCTTGGATTCTACTTGTTTATTAATGGAAATATCCTGTAATGTAATTTTCTTCTTTTTATACCAGAGCTTTAGGAATTTCTTCTGCACATTAATATTGACAGTACCCGCCGATTCCATCCAAGGGTATCCCAAAATAACATCCATGTTATCAATATCTGAAGCATAAAAATCACGATAAAACACATACTTATCCATAGAAAGCTTCAAATATTTATACACTTGGACATCCTCATCATCCTCCTGTGTGTTTTCAATGTGTTTTACAGGAACCTGCAATTGTTTTGCCAAATTAACATGGATGAAATTATGCTTGCAACTAGGATTTATAGAAACAATGATCTTCTCTTTCTCAATCAATCCATGAACCTGTAATAAGGAGATACCAGCAGAAAATAACCCTTTAGGTTCCTTGGTTTCCTTCTTTCTTGTAAAAATAAAATCTTTGCTAGGTTGTGTGTCTATCTATGTGAGCTTATCCACAAGATTAGCTTTATGGTCAAAGTGGTCCATAAGAGCTTTTGTGAATTTGTCCCAAGTCAAGGGCCTTTGATAGCAACGATGATGCCTTTGCCACCATTGAAATCTTTCATTGTCCAAGTACATTTTTCCCACACTCAGCTAAGTCTCATAATCATTGATATAATTCAATCTAAAACATTTCTCCATTTGTGCTATCCATTTGGCTGGATGAGAGCCATCAAATGGATACAAGTCCCCCAAATTCATACTAGGCCCGCCATCACAAAAAAAATTGGTGAAAATTTGCAATGGTCACAATTCCATCAATATTGGTCAGAATCCCTATTATAACCTATTTTTAAAAATGGAACAATCATTCTGCATCTGCCCATGTGATAGAAATCTTGATCCAGGCATTGGAATTTCAAATCTGCGCTGCAACTCTCCCGCCGTCACCAAAATTTCTACAAAAAGAGTTGATTTTAAATCAACGATATCTCTCTCATCCGGGCTCCGATTCAATTGAATTTTTTTTTTTAAATTGGGTATTTTTTAACAAAGAATCCAGATATGCAATTAGATTTTTCAGATCTTGCACCAGGACGTTCAGATCTGCGCCGCAAACTCGCTGCCCTGAAAAATTATCTGCAACCCCACTGATTTTTAAATCAGCGATATCTCCTTCATCCAGACTCCGATTCAGCCAACTTTTTTTTTGAAATCAGGTATTTTTTCACATAGAATCCAGATCTGCAATTATATTTTGCAGATATTACACCAAAACCTACATATCTAATCTGCAAACTCGCCGCCCTCGAAATCCTGCAAAAAATTAAAA
>APFE031548133.1:40355-53585 GCA_000404065.3 Pinus taeda
TAATTAAAAAATTATATTAAATTTCACTAAAAACATCCGATATATAATATTAAATGTTATTTAAGAGATTCATATTAAAAAAACTCAAATAGATGAAAAATATTCAACAAACAAGTGCATTAAAGGAAACGGGGCACCGAGAATTTTATCATCAAATCAATTTAATATACTAGCATAATTACTAAAATCTAGAAAAATATTTTCATTACATTAACATTAATCAATTAGATAAAGGGTAGTTAGTTTCATGGGGAATCAGCTTATGAGTTGAGAATCTCGAGTGAACGGGTCATATAAGTAGTTAATATCACGGATGAATAACATGTGGTCCAGGCTGTATCAAGTTGTATTCAAATGGTTGGATTTGTGTCGAAGCATATTTGAACATTTTCACTATCAAATGTTTTACTCTTTTTTCTTGTAAATTAAATTAAAATGGTATTTTATTTTATATTATTATATATTAAAAATAATTTATAAATTAATTTTTTATATTCTTTATGTTATAAATATTTTAATAAACTAAATTAGATCATTTTAACTATGAAGTAGCAGTATGGAGAGAGTCAATATTTGAGGTTGCAAATATTTTTTGTATAACAAATTTGAAAAGATACTTGCATCTCTACAATTGGATCTCTCTCTTTCTTTAGTTTTGATATATATATGTCTCTCTATGTATATTTTATTGTTGAAATTGCATTTATTGATTATTTGAAAATTTTAACCATAATTAGTTACTTTTTTCCAATTTGTTTATTACTATATACATGGAATTAAGGAAAAAACACATATAAATGAAATATCTTACTTAACATGGGCCTCAGATATTTTATTTAAAAATTAAATTGTACATAATAAAATGTTTTTATGTTATGTTGACAGTGCTCGACCTACCAACATTCAAGGGGGTCTCCTCGATATAAGGTCCCAATTAGACCTCACACTATTTGGTGTAGGAGCCCCATTTGGATTACGACAAGGATGTTGTCTACTTAAATTTTTTCCTTGGTTTTAGCGGTCAGCGAGAGAGAGAATCACATATGTATCATCGAAAAACAAGCAAGTGTGCCTTGTGAATGTTCAGTTGCAAGTACATCAATTGCTTCTTCTACTACAAAGGGGAGAGGAAGTGGGCCTCTAAAAGATAAGTAATAGTACCACTCTAGAAGAAACACATATTGATAGAAAAGATTTGTCTAACATCTGACGGAATGGTCCACAAAGATGCGATGAGAATTACAACCATTAGAACACATTATCAATATGATAAGCTCCAAAATAACCAAAATAGTTCAACTACTTTAGTACTGGTGAAAATAAAACATGAATCATAAACATTTACAAAACAATCTTACAGATATTCATAATCCATGCATGAAAATGTGCTTTCAATCAGGCTTCAAACATTAAGTAAAAGTATGAAGATACTTCTATACAACGAACATCACTTGCTCCAACAGTGGAGTGTTGGAGCCACTACTTTGTCCCCAAAAGTACTAACTTTGTCTCACGACCTCTTTGATGCCTTATGTAAGAAGCCAAGGTGAAAAGTATTTTGTTTGTAAAATGAGGGTGTATATAACAAATGGGGTGATACCTCACCACTATTTTCACTCTTGGACTACCTTCATGACTCATTGACTTCCCTATGGCTTTTCAACTCTTACATGACTCTTTACACTCTATACATGTCCTTTGGACTTCCACTTTTCAACACATTTTGAATAAGAATTTAGATAATCCACAAAATGATGTGGCACATGATGACTCATGACATGAAATGATATTGAGGACATGGACTGCATGATGAGATGGAAATTTCAAGGCATTCCTTGTTTCTTCTTTCTTTGTGTCTTCTTGAAGATAGAAGATGGTCTCTTCCTCAAGATACAAAGTCTTCAGATTTTTTAGATCTTGAGTTATTGTTACAAATTGATTTCCCATTACTTCCTCGTGGTTCATCACTTTGTATTTGCAGCCACAGAGGCGTCTTCTAAATGGTATCCTTCTCCATATTCTTCTTTGTCATCCTATCATAGTATGATAGAGAACTAGTACCTGTAATTTGCTCATGACAAGACAAACTCAGTCTAATAAACACCAAGCTTAAGATGGTGCATCATTATCCATTGACTGAGCAAGAATTGAGTGGCAGGCTAAAGGAGAGGCTCAGGAACTATGCAATTATGCAACTCAAGCAGTCAATGGTCGGGTTTGAGCCTTGAGACTACACAATGTGTAGCTTAGGCTGAACTAGACTTGAAGATTGTTCAATTGAGGGATTCAAGAAGCCAGATTGAGATCTTGAGCACTTAGATTCCCATTGTGTAGTGCTGAAAGGATAAGGATGCTAGGTGATTGTGTAAGTGCATATTTCCATAGATCAAGGTTGAGGCTTGAGAATTGAGACTACATAATGTGTAGTTCAAGGTTGTTTAGAGGGACATATTGCATAGTTTTGGATCTCAAGGGTTGGGCTTGGGCACCGAGATTGAGTAGTGTGAAATTCCGTGAGGCAGAAACTCTGCATTGAATGGTAACAACACACAAGGTTTTTTCTTGAGGGCTGAGAATACACAGTGCATAGTTTGGGTTGGTTAAAAGAGGTTGAGTAGCCTGGTCAGGGAGTTTTCTTGATTTGACTAAGTGCCAAATCAGTGAAAATAATATGGGAAAAATCATGGATTTGAACATGATCACACACTTATATCACTTGACGACACAACATGCAAGACTTAAAACACATGAACAACATCCTCTCCTCAATGCAACAAATTTGCAATGACCTACACCAAGTGTGACACCAAAGTTACACTTTGTGATGATTGTGAAGAAACTTGTGTAATAGTGCTTGAAACTTTGGAAACTAGTGTGATACATGTTTACAAGGTAACACCCACTCATTTACACAAACATTACCCCTTAAAACAACCAAAACTAGCTTTTGTGTATTGTGTGACCCTCCACATGCTAAAAGATGAAGCTTTGATTTTCTTGCAAATGGGAGAAGGGAACTTAGAGAAAAACCATGCAAAGTTAAACTATGATCCAAAATTTAGGAGTCCACCAAAATTTTGGAGGATGTTGTAGCAATGACAACACTTGGTGACACACTAGTTGAATTATAGCTTATTTTCCTTGGTTAATTCCTTTTTGCAAGGTCTAATTATTTAGGGATTATTGATTCATAGATTAGATTACTTTGGTTTCACCCCTTACCCCGTGAATAAACATAGTCCCCTTTGTCCCTTCCTAGTTGAACACAAACATAAGACTGACAATATCACAATGTTTCAGATTAGAAAGGCTAGTATAGTTCACGAGATTTATATTTTCAGACTATATATTTTCCTCTCTTGTGTTGCTATGCTACCAGTAGGCATGGACAGTACTCTGCAGAGTCACTATAAGAACAAAAACATTGATAGGATGCTAGTAGGCCTAGGCAATACCCTGATAGAGGTTTTTTCTTCACCTCCCTATGCACAAAGCCTTTCTCTTCTTTTTCCCTTTATTTATATATTTTATATAGGATTGTGCACATGCACTTATTCATCTCATAGATGGAAGTGTGATCTCGACTTATTTTTAGACAAAGGGGTTGTTCCTTCAAAGAAGCATATAAAAACCTCTAATTTAGGTTTTCTTGTTTATATTTTTCCCCTTTTCCTTCTCTATTCAATTAGGTAAGTCACGAAACATCGAAACATAAATAACTGAGTATGGACATAAGGATTCTGGAATAGACACAGGTATCATGGTTCAACACAAAACTCTCCTTATGAAAGGATTGTATTTTCCATCATAACATTGTTGACCAAAATATGTAACTTAAACAAAGAAGAAGGACCAAAGGTTATCCAAATGTTGCAGTGTCACAAGACCCTTTTGAATTTAGCCACACACAATGAATCCATAAAAAATGTTTACAAAAGACGCTTATTTACATAAACAAAAAATAAAGAATGCAATACCAAATAAAACAAACAATCAAATGAACAAACTATGTACATAGGGTAGGGCACAACCCTAAACCATCATTAAAAATATTATTTTAAATGTTGGTCATTAACAAGAAGAGATTCAATATTCTTATCTAAATATTGGAGATGATATATGTGTTGGACAATCTTATCATGCATGGTATACATTCTTATCCATAGGGACTGGAACTTAGTGTGTTCACCTTTTTCTTCACGGGCTTTGTCTCACTTTAAGACTACATCACCCATGCTAAATTCATTTTTCCCTGCAAATATCTTGTCAAACCATCTCTTGATATGACCGCTATGAAGGGAAAAAAATTATTTAGCTTTTTTCCTTTCCTTCTATAACTTGCAAAGGGTATTTATCCTACTCTGAATCAATAGGCATGGCTTACACTGGGATTTTTGTTAATGTTGAAGGGAAGAAAAGTACATGTTCGGTGGTAGGACGAATTATTTTCTGCACACTAGGAAGTAAGGAGACATATTCAGAGAGGGTTTAGGTGTGAATCGGTCAACCCATTGGGGGTTCACCAAAGAAGAGTGCCAATTATTCTATCCAAAGAAAACTATATTTTTGATCATGCAGATAAGGTTCTCATTAGTGGAATTGACAAGACCATTTCCACGTGGATAGTAATTAGCATAATGTTCCAATATAATACCATTTTTCAATGCAAATTCATATAAAATCAATAAGGAAAAGTACATTTCATTGTCAAAAACAAGTGAAGTCAGAATGCCAAACCTAGAAATTATATTTTGCTTTATTAAGTTGATGACTTCCTAATTGTTCACTTGCTTGAGTGGAACCACTTATGTACACTACGTAAAATATTCTATGGTAGTAAGATTATAACAGTGCTTCTTCGATGAGTGTAGAAGGATCTCACCAATAACATCCAAACCCTAGTGTTGAAATCGTTCTTAAACAATGATAGGATGCAAGAGAGTGGCCAACTTCTTTCCTTGCCTAACATACTTCCGACATACTAGACACTTGCGGGCATATGTGTGATCATACTTGAACAATGTGGGCCAATACAAACTACCCCCCATGAATTTGTGTGCCATAGCATCACCCGCAAAGTGTCCTTCTACTGGTCCATCATGGAGGTCACACAACACCTTTTCTGAATCATGTGCTTCTAAGCATCTGAGTAGAACTTACTTATGGTGCTTTCTAAAAAGCACCCCATGTACAAAATGGTAAGATAAATCTTCTAGCCTAACTTACCTATTCTATCATGTGGATAAATGAGAGGAAAGTACCATGCTCAATAAATTGTCACACATCTCATTACTAAGAGTTTGAGATAGTAGTTGGGGTAGCTTGCTCAACATTCTACATCTTGATCTCCTACTCCCATCCCAATGGATCATCTTCAGGTGTATTTACTACTTCTCCTGCAAGCATAGACCATGGGACTTGATAGTTGAATTGGTTTGAATTCCAGATCATACTCTTGTAAACCAGTCATCCAGTTCACTCTTCTCTCACCCCACTTTTGTTGGACAAATAATGATCTGACTTATGGGTGTGGCACAAAGATAACACAATGATTCTTCAAAAGATAGGGCTATAAGTGGTTCATAGCCTTATAGAATGAATAGTATTTTTTATCAATGGTGGGATAGTTAAGCTCAAGTCCTTATAAACTAGCACTCATAAAAGATATAGGCCACTCATTATTCTGATCATATTTCTGCATAAGCATGGAAAAAAGAGAAGTATCAGAAGCAAAGGTGTAGAGCAGAAAATCCTTATTAAAGTTTGGGTTTCATAGGGATGGTGCTTCTGCGATCACTTGATTAATACAAGAAAACGCATATTGTCCCCTCTTGTCCCATTTGTATACTACATCCTTCTTCACCATCTCCACTATGGGTTTGAATATTGGAGCATTATCGGAGATGAACTTGAGGAGAAAGTTTATCTTCCTCGGGAAAGAGTGCAAGGATTTCTTATTCAGTAGGAAGGGAATCTTCATGATAGCCTTGACCCTTTCAAGTTCTACTTTAATCCCACTTTTTTCTATAATGTGGTGCAAGATATTTTCCTTAGACACTACAAAAAATATCTTCTTCGAATAAAGAGATATCCAGTATTTTTGACCTCGCTAAAAAATTTGCTTCAAATGGCAGAAATGGTCGGATCTTTTTTTGAAAAAACAGTGAGATCATCAAAATAAACCACCATTCTTTGACCAATCAAACTGTGGAATGTGATTTCCATCACATGTTAGAAAGTTTCACCAAAAGTAACCAGCCCAAAAGGCATTCATCTGAAATCGAATGTGCCCCAATTCGTTTAAAATGTTGTTTTAAGTTTGCCAAGATCTGAGACTAGAACCTAGTTGTAACCAGAACATCCATCAAGGAGAGAAAACATTTATGTCCCTGATACTATTTTTAATATCTACTCCATTGACCATTGAATAATTTTCCTTATTTGAGGGGTGTTGACATTTTAGAAATATATGCACAAGCGTATTTCCTTGAACTTATTCCTCACACGGACCATATTAGAAACCCAGGTCAAATGTCACACTTCATAAATTATCCAAGCATCCAAAAAATTCCTTAATTCCTTTTTTACTACGGGCTTAAGTGTTAGATGTACTTTTTGTAGCTACTACTGAAAAGGCTTGGCCCCTTCCTTTATTGATCCAAAATGGATCTAGAATAGACTTCTAAGTCTAAAACAATGTTCCTCACTGAGGAAAATGAAAGTGAAAGGATGATGTTGGAAATAGTCTCATTGCATAGATCTCTTCATTCTGAATCTAATGCAATTTGAATGGGCTAAAACAAACTTCGGATGAAGGAGATATTGTAAAAGGAAAATTACCCATTGTCCTTTGAAAAGGAGGCATTTTCTTATTAAATGGGACTTAAGAGAAATAAAGGCTTTCTATGGAAAAATCGCATCGGAGGGTTCAAAGGGTGGACTTAAACCAAAGGCCTTAAGGATCCCTGGTTGTTATCTCTGACATATCCCATCGGAGGTAAGCTACAATGCGATATTGGAACTTGGGTGAGCCGATAGAGTGATTGTGATTGGTGGATCGGCGGTCGGCACAGTCAAAGGGAAGACCCTCGGGTCCATTACAATAGCGATATGTGATGCACCGATATCGGTGATCAACGATCGGTGGATCGCAAAAATGTGAAGGGCTATCACATATGTGATAGAGTGACTTGCGATAGTGCTGATAAAGAAATTACGATATGTCGATAAAGTGATCGGCGATAGTTGATCGCATTGCAAAAAGGCATGGGGGATGGACCATGACTCTTGGGCAGTGCGATTGCAATTAGAGATCAAGGCATGGACCCAATAAAGATTATAAATGCGATTGAGTAATATTTGAAATCCGTATTTATGGGATTTCTTTGTATTTCCATGTATTTGTCAAATTCTTAGGTTTTAAGCATTCTGCCTATGCGATTGCAACTTGCGATGATAGGACAGACCTGAGAGGGATACAGATGTGATTGAAAGCCATTTGAAGTCTAGGCTTAAGGCCCATGATAGGTTTTTATGTGTATTCCTTTGTATTTCTGTTCTAAACGAAGAATGAATTATTTTTTGAATTTGTCTGAAGAAAGGCCGCTTGTTTCTTTTCATTGTGAAATAGTCCCTATTCCTACACCATTTGGTTCCATGTTATAATGGGGCATTTCTGTAACAATGATGCTTTATGTAATATGTAGAGCCACAGAGCCAGCGAGCCAAATGGCTAGTTGCGGAGCTATAGAGCCAGAGAGCCAAAGGGCCAGTCGAAGAAATGCAGAGGCATAGGAATGATTACACATAGAGAAACAGATGGGAAGTCGCAGAGCCAAAAGGATGCCTCACAAAAGCCAGAGAGCACGATTGATAGAAGTTTTTATAGTCGCTTAGAGGTCGAGCGAAATTAAAGAGCTCAATTGACGGAGAGTCACTTGGAGGTCAATTGAACCCAAAAGCTCATGAGAGTCAGAGCTGAGAGCCAAGAGCTAGAGCCAGAGCCAAAGCTGAGAGCTAGAGCTAGAGCCAGAGCCAGAGCTAAGAGCCAGAGCTAGAGCCAGAGCCAAGAGCCAAAGCCAGAGTGAGAGCTAGAGCCAAAGCCAGAGCTAGAGCCAAGAACCAGAGCCAGAGCCAGAGCCAAGAGCCAGAGCCAGAGCCAAGAGCTAGAGCCAAATCCAGAGCAGAGAGCTAGAGCCAGAGCCAAGAGCGGAGAGCCAGAGAGCTAAATGGCCAAGGATAAAAATGGTATTCTAAGCCCAATGGTTCAGTGGTAACCTATTTGTGTTAAGTGTGGAACTTGTAAAAGAGTTCAGCCATAATCCCAAAGAGTCTAATCGAGTTGATTACTGCTCAAGGAGACATAGCCCAAGAGGTTTGGGTGAACTCCATATTATATTGCTGTTATGTGTGATAGTGTATTGCTACATTGTATTTGATGTTATATGTTTTATATCAGTTCAAGAAAATAAACGTAAAGCACTTAATAGTTAAAGTACAAACACAAGCATACACCTATTTCAAGTTCTTTTAGATCCACAAGTTGTCAAGCATAAGATAGACCTTGGGAATATATAAGCTTTGGAGTGGGAGAGGTTCTTGTGAGTTAGACAAGAAGCCTTTAGGTCCCCATTTCAGATCATCTATTAGAATAACATGTTGGATTATCTATGCGTCATAAGTTTTGAGCTCATCGCATATCCACAGGGAGACATATCAGTACTTCTTCAAAAGGTGTATAAAGGCTTGTCACTCATGAGTTGTACAAAAAATACCAATATTAACAAACTTCAAATTTTTCTTCATTCCAAGATTAATCTACTCATGCGACAGTGTCGAACTCTATGTTTTACCGTTGAATGGTCCTCTAAAGGGATTTTGCAAGTTATAACGCTTTTCTAATGATACTAAAACCTTCAACATGGGCTTCTCTTTTCTTTCTCAAGCTTCATCTTGCAATTATTTTTCTCTCTCATCTTCATTAATGACTGCATCTTTGAACACATCAGCATTTTCCAGAGTATCTATTGGTCATCATTGAAAATGTACAAATTAGTGATATTATTAGGTATGGGTGACTTATCAATAATTTCAGTTGAAAAATCATCCCTAAGAGGTGGCAACCTAGCAACAACATTTGCTAATGCATCCATAGTTGCATTACACATTCTAGGAACATATACAACATTTAAAGCTTGGAATTGAGAAATCAAATGTCATACCTCTTGTTGATAACTTTTCAAATTAGATGACACACAATGTATATTATTATGTACCTATCGTACGATGATCTCAGAGTCACCTATTACTTTAAGAACCTCAACTTTGAGGCCAACGACTTTCTCTAAGCCCACGACGAGTTCTTCATATTTTACAACGTTATTAGTGCACTCATTTTCCAAGCAAAAAGAGATCAAGTGTTTCCTATGTTGCGGGTCTACTAAAACACAAATAGCTCAAGAGCCCTCATGTGTCTTGGAACCATAAAAATACAAAATCCAAAGATCATAAATACAAGAGTTGTGCCCTACACTATTACTACTACTACTATCTACTATACATAGGTCACTTCCTCCAATTGGACTAGGAAGGAGTTCCAACTGTGTGTCTGGTGGGACTAGGAAAGACTAAGTGATGTAGCACCAAAGGCCAATCTCCAAAAATAAATTTCCAAAAATTAAATCTACAAAAGGAACATGCTCATTTCTTCCTTTGAAGGGTCTAAGAGTGTGTTTCATTTAAGGTTATCCTTCCACCCAAATTTAGTTATTCCTGTCCTTATATGAAATCCATAAATGCAACCAAACGATAGAAAAATATTGTTGTAATTTGCTAGACTAGTCATACTTAGGAGTATAATGTAGGCTTTTCGAATGTCCACAATTACTATGTTTATGCACTTGTGAGCCTGGTGATCAGATGATGTGTGCATCAATATTATCCCATTTGGCATTGATTTTCTTGGCAATAGATAACGACATTACGTTTATGGATGCACCAGAATCAGCTAAATAATTGTGAACATTGTAATTGAAAATTTTTAAAGTCAACAAAAATGAAGGGCATAGAGTGTTAACTTCTAATGTAAATGCATTATGAGATAATTCCATGGGACCAAAAGACTTACGAGAGCCCTTACGCAAAGAAGAAGGATTGCTACCTGAGGAAGGCTTGCCAAGGGCTTGGGGAAGTGGTTCATGTTGGTTGGTTATCCTTGTAATCTTGAAGATAGAAATATTTGTGCAAGATTCCTTCATGTCTTCCACGATATTATAATCCAGCGCATCACGCATTTTTGAAGTGTTTGGAGAAGTGGCTTTGTCTGACACCTTCGGAGTGGTAGACTTTCTTTTTACTGTGGGGGGAAGTGTTATTTTTGGTGGCAACATTTCCAAACTTGTTCTTAGTGTTCTGAGTCGATTTTCATGGTGGTGTCATTTTTCTGTACAAGCGTTCCTTTAATTTTTGCCTCGTTGGCTCTTGTTTAGGACCAAAACCTTGGCTCCTCAACTTGTATTGAGTATTCTGTTTTTGAGTTGGGACCTCACTTAGTTGTGGTTCTTTGGAATTCTTGTTCTCAACATTGAACACACAACCAAAAGTATTCACTACCTGTCCAATAGCATTAGAAATGTTGACACCGTTGGACTTGCCAACATTCAAAGGGGTCTCCCCGATATAAGGTCCCAATTAGACCTCACATTGTTTGGTGTAGGAGCCCCATTTGGAATATAGTTTGGTAACCATTTAATTAAATATTTGCCTTGGTTTTAGCTATCAGTAAGAGAGAGAATCACATGTGTACCTTCAAAATACAAGGAAGTGTGCCTAGTGAATGTTTGGTTGCAAGTACATCAAGGTTCTTCTACTATAGAGGGTAGAGGAAGTGAGCCTCTGAAAGAGAGGTAATCATACTACTCTAGTAGAAACACACATAGACAAAAAATATTTGACTAACATCCAGTAGAATATCCCATAGAGATGTGACGAGCATTACAACCATTACAACACATTCTCAATATGATAAGCACTAAATAACTAAAATAGTTCAACTACTTTAGTATAGGTGAAAAGAAAAAACGAATAATAAACATTACAGAACAATGTTACAAATATTCATTATCCATGCATGAAAATGTGCTAGCCATCAAGCTTCAAATATTAAGTAAAAGTCTCAAAATGCATGTATACAATGAACATCACTTGCTCTAATAGTGGAGTGTTAAATCCACTACTTGATCCCCAAAATTACAACTCCTTCTCTCTCTGATGTGTTATGGGAGAAGCCATAGTGAAAATTATTTTTCTTGTATAATGAGGGTGTATATATAACAAATGGGGTGATCCTTCAGCTTCCTTATGACTCTTGGGCCACTGTGATGATCGTTTTCACTTCCCTGTGATTTTTCAACTCTTAAATAACTCCATACGTTCTATACATGTCCTTTGTACTTCCACTTTTCAATACATTTCAAATAAGAATTTACATAATCCACAAAATAATTTGGCACATGATGACTCATGACATGAAATGACATTGATGAAATGGATTGCATGATGACATGACAATGTCAATCCATTCTTTCTTATTTCTTGATTTATGTCTTATTGAAGATAAAACATGTTCTCTTCTTCCATATCAATATGGTTAAAGATAAGGAGTCTTCAGTGTTATTAGATCTTGATTTGTTGTCGCAAAATTGATGTCCCTTTACTTCCTCTTATTGATCAACTTGTATTTGTAGCTATAGAGGTGTCTTCTTGCATTGTCTCCTTCTCCATCTCCTTCTTCATCTTGTCATAGTATGATAGACTGCCTGCATCTACAATTAACTCATGACAAGAGGACATCAGTCTGATAAAACATTAATCTAATATTTTGCATGGTGATCCACTAATTGAACTGGAACTTTGCGGCAGGTTGAGGGAGAGACTCAGGGACTATGAAATTGTGCAGCTAAAGTAACCAAGGGTTAGGTCTAAGCCTTGAGACTCTGCAATACACAGTTAGGGCTAGACTGGGCTTGAGGATTGCGTAGTTGAGGGATTGAAGGAGCCAGGCTGAGGACTTGTGCAGTTAGATTTCCCACTGTGAAGTGTTGGAAGGACAAGGAGGTTAGATGATTGAACAGTTCAGGAGCTCAAGGTTAAGGCTTAAGGATTGAGACTACATAATGCACAATTCAGGGATGACTAGAGGGACAAATTGTGCAGTTTTGGAGCTGAGGGGTTGGGCTGCAACACTTAGATTACACAGTCTGCAGTTTTGGTAGGTAGAAACTGCGTAATGCCAAGAGGGAAGGATGTTGCTTGAGGGCTGAGACTGCGCAATACGTATTTGAGGATTGCTGAAAGAGGTTGAGTGGCCTGATCAGGGAGTTTTCCTAATTTGACTAAGTGTCGAATCAATGAAAGGAAGATGTTAAAAATCATGACTTCAAACATGATCACACATTGAGATCACTTCATGACACAACATGAAGGAACACTTAAAACACATGAAAAACACCCTCTCTACAATGCAACAACTTTGCAATGACCTACACCAAGTGCGACACCAAAGATACACTTTGCGACGATCATGACAACACTGGTGTGACAATGCTTGAAACTTTGGAAATGAGTGTGATACATGTTTACCATGTAAGAACAAATTATAGAAAGCTTACCCCTTGAAACCACCAAAACTAGATTTTGTGCATTGTGTGAAACTACACTTGCTAAAAGACGATAGTTTGATTTTCTTGCAAATGGGACAAGGACACTTAAAGAAAACACATGCAACAACTCTTAATGCTTAGGACAACAACATGCAAAGTCAAAGTAAACTCAAAAATTTGGGTGTAGAGAAAATTTTTGAGGAATATTATAGTGAAAACAACATGTTACTAATATATTATAAAATATTATTAAATCATTTTACTCTGCATATTTTTTTTTTATACTATTAATATTGAAATCAACAGGTAATTAAAATTTTTTATTTTAAATTAAATCATCTCACGATTGAATAACATTTTTATTATAATTATTAATATATTTATAAATAAATTAAATATCTTAATATATCAATTTATAATATATCAAACCTTTTTAAAATGAAAATACATATTAAATTGAATTTGTGATATTATTGATATATAATTTGATAACTTTTTTAGAATCTAATCCACTAAAAAATAGTCTGTATTTTTTTCCTTTCACAATGAAATACATTAAAACTTTTCTATG